>JUDQ01000193.1:0-66114 GCA_000812075.1 Scedosporium aurantiacum
ATAAGTAAGATATAGATTAATAGCTTATATAAATATATTAATACTTACTATAATAGTCTTTAATAATATATTAAAGCTATTAAAATAGAATTTTATTAACTATAAGTATACTTCTTCTTATTTAAAAATAGCTATAAAGTAATAGCTAAAATATATATAAGCTTAAGCTTTAATATTTTAGCTAAATATATTTTAATAAATAAGTAGGAATTAAGCTTTATAATATAATAAGTAGTAATAAAGTAATTTAGTAAATAGTAAGTAAAGATAATAATAAATATTAATAATAGTAAGTAACTATAATAATAAGTAATAATAAATAAAAGTAAAAAGAAGAAAAGATATTATAAAAGGTAGTAAAAATAAACTAAAGTAAATTATTAAGTAAAGAAAGTCTAAGTTTAATTATTTATTATATTTATCTTATATATTATTAATTTTCTTTATTATATAATTTAATATATACTTTTCTACTTTTTTTTTAAATTTCTAGGACCTAACTATTAGCTAACCTATTACTTTACTATCTTAAACTACTTTATTAGTAACTTAATATACTATTTTCTACTTTTTTAAATTTCTTAATTAATAAGTTATAAATTTTTATTTATATATATAATTATAAAAATAATTAGTAAGTAAGCTAATAAAGATATTATCTATCTTCTAGTAGCTAAAGAGCATTATTATATATTTCTATTATACTACTTATAGTAGTATAGAACTATAAGCTATAATTATATAAATATAAAAAAGTAAATACTTCTATACTTACTTATAAGATAGAGAATTAACTTATATACTTATAAACTATTTTATTTACTAGTAAATAATTTAAAAGTAATCTAGTAAGTAATATATAAACTTATAAATCTAATAATTTTATAGTAAGTAAGTAAGCTTACTTATTACTATAGTTATAAGCTATTACTTATATCTAATAGTAAGATATTGTAGTATAAAGTTATAATAAGTATAATATTATTTTAAGTTTAATTAAAAATAAATTTTAAATAATATAGTATATAGAGTTAATATAAAAAATTAGATAATAGACTTTTAATAATATATTATATTAAATAATATAAGTTTTAATAATTTTAATAATTATATACTTTTTATTTACTTAATCTAACTTTTTAATAAACTATTCTATAATAATGTTTTTTATATAAATTTATATTTTATCTTTTATATAAAATTAGTTAGTAAGTTATATTTATATATTTATAGAAAATTATAGAAGTCTTTTTACTATATATTTATATATTAACTAATAGTAATTATTTTCTTTATAGCTATCTTCTAAAATATAGTTAATTTAATATTATAAAATAGTATTACTAAAAGGTTAGTCTTTAATATTTAATATTACTATCTTAGTTTATATTATACTTCTTATAACTTAAAATACTATTAGTAGAGATATTTTAGATTATAGAGCTTGTAATAATTAAATATAAATATTTTTTAAATAATCTTATTATAATTAAGGTAACTTAAATAACTTAACCTTTTTTTTATAATATCAAATATACTTATTTCTAAAATTAATTATTATTTTAATTTTTAAATATAAAGACTTCTCTTTAAATCTTTATAATAATTTTTTTAAGTTTTAGTTACTAATAATCTTACTTAATAGTTTTTAATTATTTTATAATAATATTTTTAAAATAATAGTTACTTATTATTTTATTATTCTATTTTTACTTTCTAAAATTAAAAGTATTCTCTTATTAAATAAATAATAAACTATTAGTAAATTATTAATAATTTTATAATCTCTTATATTTAAGTATATTTTTATTACTAGTGCTAATAGTATATTAATTATAAAATTTAAAGTAATAATAAAATATAGTTTTAGAAAAAGCTAAATACTTTTTATCTTACTATTTAGTTACTGTATATCTTTTTAGTTATTAAAATATATAAGATAGCTATTATAGTAATTAGGAACTTTTTTATACTTACTATTAATATGAAAGCTCTTTAAGTTTATTAACATCTATTTTTTTTAAAAAAATAATACATATATATTATTATAAACTATTTTAAATAAGAGCTTAATTACTAACTATAGTATATAAAGCTTATAATTAATATATATATTATAAAAGAAGAATAGCTTATTTTTTATTTTAAAAAAAGTAAAGTAAAATAATATATTTACTAAAATAAGCTTGAGTTAAATATAAATTATTTTATATTTTTAAAATTTATATAAAAAAAGGTAAAAGAGAAAAGAGCTAAATAATATATTAATTAATAGCTTTTAACTAATATATTAAATTAAGAAGTTCTTTAATAATAGTAATTAATAAGTAAGTAAGATATATTTACTAGATAATATTTTAATATTTAAAAATATTAATAAAGTTTTATAAGAAGATAATACCTTTTATTATATTTTAAAGTTTAACTTTTATAAAAGCTAGATTTTAACTTAGATAAATATAAGAACTTTACTAGTTAGGGGAAGAATTAAAATAGTAAAAATATAGTATAATAGTATTTATAGTAGTTATTTAAAAAATTTCTTTTTATTAATTTTCTTTATTATTTTTATAATTAGGTTTTATTATCTAAGTTTCTTTTTACTTTCTATATAAATTATTTTTTTATTTTTATTTTTATTTTTATTAATTAACTAATAAAGCCTTACTACTTCTTTATAAAAGAAGAACTAAAGATATAAAGCTACTTTTTAAATATTAATATATTTAATAGTAAAGAAACCTATTACTTCTAGTAATACTTTATTTAATAGTTCTTATTAAAGAAATTAATATTATAGTTAAAGTTATTATTATTTTTTATATTTTTAAGATATTTATTTATATTTAGTATTAAATAATTATATTTATAAGCTTTTATATAAAAGAAATAATTTATATAAGCTTTATTTTACTATCTATTTAAAAAGATATATTTTAAATAGAAAGATAATTAAGATAAAAGCTTTAAAAGATTAAGTAAACTTAATAGAAGATAGCCTATAAGTATATTTATTATAGATAATAAGAATTTAATAATTATAAAAATTTATTATAGGTTTTTTTATTTAATTACTTTACTATTTAAAAAGCCTTTTTATTAATATCTTATAAAGAAAATTAATAGTTTTTAAAATAAAAATATAATTATAAGCTTTTAAAATTTCTTTTAAAAAGTATTAAATACTAATAACTTTAAATACTATTTTTATAATTATATCTAACTTTAATAAGTAATAAAAGAAGTTAATAGTAGTAGTAGTATTTTAATATTATAGTTTTTAATAGCTTTATATTTAATAATTTATTTTAAAAGTATAAGATTAAATATCTTTTAAATAAAAATAATCTTATATAATTATAAAATAGTTAATTAATTAATTTTCTATTATTTTAATATTATAAGAAAGATATATAAGCTAGACTTATATTAAAAACTAGTTTTAAGTTTATATATTATATTTTAAATTTAGAAATTTATATTAGCTAATTAATAAAAAAATTATTTAGTTTTTAGATTAAACTTTTTAAAAAAGTTATTATTAAATATAAACTCTTAGTTTTTTTTAGATCTATAGCTTAAGACTAGCTTATAATTATATATTAGTAAGGAGGATATAATAATAGTAAAAGGAGAAAGAGTAAGCTAATAAGGAAGTATAAAGTAGACTATTTTATATAAGTAATTTAAAAAGGAGTAATATTAATTATCTAAATAAAGAAGGATTTAATAAATAAAAATAATTTATTATAAGCTATTTAATATTAAGTTTTAAAATTATAAGTTATAATAATAATTATTAAGTAAATTATTATAGTTATTAGCGGCCCGACTACTCTATTAGTAGCTAGCGCAGGCTGGCTAACTTTAAATAAAGACTAAAGTTATTTTCTATATTTCTAGGAAAATTTTCTTTTTTATATAATAATATTAGATTTTATAGGTTATATATCTAAGCTCGACGATACTAAGCTAAAATAAGCTATAAAAATAACTAAAAATAGTTAAGTAAGAATCTAATTAGGTTTTAAAAAGAAAAACCCTATTATAGAAAAATATTAGATAGAGCCTAAGAAAAGAGGCTAAGTAGTCTATCTATAGAGGAGCTATAAAATGTAACTACTTATCTAAGAATTTATTAAATAATAATAGATAATATTTAGGATAATGAGATGGAAGTAGATAAATTTATAATACTAGAATACTTCTATTATACTTTAACTATTACTAATAAGATATTCTAATTATATACTATTAAAATAGAAGCTAAAATAACTTATTTATAATAAGATATTACTTATATAAATATATTTATTAAGTTTATTAAAGAGAAGCTAAACTTCCTAATAAAAGTTATATTAATATTAAAAGTAATAATAGTACTATCCTTAGTAGCCTCTTAAGTCCTAACTATAATATTAAAAAAATTAATAATACTACTATATAAAGTATTAATATTAATAACTTAATTATACTAAATAATAGTATTAGATATTAGAAAACTATAAGAAGGAATAAATTATAATAGATAGTAAGTAGCTATATACTCCTATCTATATAAAACTAGACTTTTTAAAAATATTATATAAAATATATAAATATTATAAGATAATAATAACTACTTAGATAATAAAAAGAGCTAAATATTATAATATTATTTAGAATATACTTATATAAAAAGTAGTAGATATTATTAAAAATATTAATTATTAAGTAGACTATAAAGATTTATTTATATTTTAAAATATAATTAAAGTAAATATTAGATATAGAGATATAAAGAAGATTAGTAATATCTTTATTAAACTAACTATAATAAATAGTATATATATTAACTAATAGTATACTAAAATATTTTTACTTTTTAAATAATAGATTAGTAGTTAAAAAACTACTATCTAATTACTATTATATACTAGCTCTTTTAAATATAGTTAAAAGGTTTAATAATAAACTTTATAAAAAGTATATAATTAAGAATAAATTAATATTTATAGAGGTCTTAAAGAATATATAAATTATTAAAATATATAAAAATACTAGATTTTTAAGTATTATTTTAGAGCCTAAAGGTAATAAGTCTATTTAGTAAAATGATAATTTAAATAGAGAGAGAACTTTATTATTATTAGTATATAAGTACTATAAAAAGATCTACTAAAGTAAAACTTAGTAGATACTTTAATTAGAATAGATTCCTCTTTAGATTTAAAGTATTAATTTTATTAAAAAATAAGTAATAGAATAAATTAAGATATTTAAAGGAAAAGAAGCTATAAAATAGTTTAAAAAAGACTAAAAGTCTAAAGTAAAGAAGGTAAATATAAAGAATAAAGATATAATATCTATTATAACCTTAGTAGTTATATTAATAAAATCTAATTTTATAATTATCTCTTTAATAGCTTTAATAAATATTAGAAAGATAGCTATTATAAGAAATAATATTATTATAGACTTTAGATCTTAGAAGATGGTTTTTAATAATAAGAAATAGTCTATTAAGCTAAATATAAGTATTTATAAAGTAGTTATAATAATAGATATTAATAAAATAATAATTTTAAAAGGTATTAGAACTATTTATTTTAATATTTATAATCTTAAAGATAATATAAAAATAATTCTATAGAGTATTAATACAGTTTAGTATAATTTAAACTTACTTACTAATATAGTTAGTATAGACGATTATAGAAAATAAGGTTTTAAATATAATTAATATTTAAAATTAATTATTAGTATTTATATATTAAAGTTATATATAAAAGTAGTTTAGAAGAGTAAACTTAGATATAGTATTTAACTTTAAGAAATAAGATCTAGTTATAGTTATATAAGTAATAGAAATTAAAAAAAAAATATTATAATTGTAATATAGATAATAATAATAAAGATAATTTACTATTTATTATACTATCTTTCATTATTATATAATATAAAAGTAAAAGGAAGTTTAAGAAAATACTATATATCCTAATTTATAAGAGACTAGCTTATACTAGTAAGAAAAATATTTTAGAAGCTTATAAAGCTTTAAATATTATATTTAATTAAGTAGAAGTTAATAGATTCTATTATAAGATAGACTATCTTATAAAGTTAACTAAGAATACTAGTAGGAAATAACTTCTAAAACTTATACTACTTAAAGACTTTTATATTAATATAATAAAAGTTAAACCTCTATCTATATTAACGTTTAAATATAATATTTATATTATAAAATAGAAAATAATATATTAATAGCTTTATAATAATAGGATTAAAGCAATAATAAATTTTATAATAATAGGAATATAGCTATTATAAATTTTATAATATTTTAAAAAACCTAAACTAACTTTAAACTTTTAAGTATCTTCCTAATAAAAGCTAAGAAATATTAAACTTACTAATAGAGAATCTACTCAAAGAAAAAAAAATATTATTTTATAATTAATATCTTTATATACTAGTTTAAAATAGTATTGTAGAATAATAAAGAAGAATACTAATTAAAGCTAAAATAAGCTCTTAAAAGAGCTAAGTATCTATATTCTTAAGATAGCTATAATAATATTAAATCTTTTACCTATATTAATAGATAAGGACTATAAAAGTCTATATAAGTAATTAGTAATAATATTAAATCTACTAAAGAAAGATAAAATCTTATATATTAGCTACTTAATATTATAACCTAGCTATAGTTAAGCTACTAGGAAGTAGTAGGCTATAGTAGAACTAAGTAAGATTATATAACTAATTAATAAAAGTTAAGATACTAAGAACTAACTTATTAGATAGATAATACCTAACTAGTTAATTAAGCTATAACTAACTAACTAAAGATATATAGAAGGAAAATATCTATATAAATTATAAAATCCTTATAGATTTAGTTTATCCTTCTAAACTCTTTAGTAGTTAATTTAAATATAACTACACTTCTATATACTTCTTACCTATATCTTATAGATACTACCTAACTACCTTACTTATTTTATAATAAGCACTCTTTAACTTTTATATTAACTAGACTTACTTAATATTAGATAATATTAGTATTAGGATTATAATATATAAAAGTACTTAATATATTACTTATATTTATAAAAAAGGAATATATGAACTAGATAAGATCGATAAGATAAAAGACTATCTTATAGCTTATAATAGCTAATATAGCTATATCTATAATATTTAAATATTAAAATTAAAAGAAGTTCTTTATATAACAGATATAAAGTTCTTGAAGATAACTTTATTTATAATTTCTAATATAGAAAAAGAAGTTAAAAAAGTAAGTAAAGCTAATATTATTTTTAAAGATTAGGCTATAAGAATCTAAATAAAAATATTAAATCTATTAAATCTATTAAATCTATTAAATCTATTAAATCTATTAAATCTATTAAATCTATTAAATCTATTAAATCTATTAAATCTATTAAATCTATTAAATAAAAAGAAAACTTTAAAATCAGTTTAACTAATTATTCTATTAATATAAGAATATAAGTATAAATATATATAGAAGTAATATAAAGCTTAGAAATACTAGTAACTAATACCTATATATATATTAAAACTAGTATTATATATAGTATATAAGTTAGAACTATAAAAGGTATTAAAAATAAACTTAATTTATAATTTAGAACTATAGAAGAAAGTCTACTTTAAAGATAATATTATATTAGAACTATAAGATATAAACTTCTACTTTATAATATTAAAAATAAATATATAAGCTATTAATATATTAGATAATATATCTAAATTTTATAAGGAAGCTATAAAGTATTTAGATTTTAAAGAAATATAGCTCCTAACTATAAAGAAATAGATAAAGGCCTTAGAGGATAGGAATATCTAGATCCTATAGAATACTTAAAAGAGGTTAAAGTTATCTTAAGAAAATAAGTCTATAATAAAAAGATTAATAAAACTAATAAAGTTATTAGATATTAAGTTTAATAAATACTATATAGTAACTTTTAACTAGGAAATTAGGATATTATAGAACTATATTTAGTAGTAGTATAAGTATTAAGTTTTTTAAATGCTTATAGTATTTATTATCTATATAAGCTAACTATATCTAATATTTAACTTTAATATAGTATTTTTAAATATAAATATATTTAAAGGAATAAAAGTATATATTATATAACTATCTAAAATAAGCTAGGTAATAATAGAGTATATTTTATTAGAAAAGCTTTATATAATCTAAAGTAAATACCTTTATAGTAGTTTAACTATATTATAAGAAAGATAATATATATAAGCTTTAGAACCCTTAATAGTAAGCTATATATTTTAAGATATAAGAGTATTAAAATAATTATCTAAATCTATATTAATAACTACTTAATTATAACTAAAATAGAAGAGGTTATAATATTAACTAAAAAGGTGCTCTAAAGAGTATATAACTTAAAAGAGATAGGTTCTATAAAGGAATTCCTTAGATTTTAAATAAAAAGAAATAACAAATAACTCTCTTTTAATTAGGAAAAGTTTATAATAAAGATTTTAAAGAGATTTAGGTTTAAGAATATAAATCTAATAAAAATACTATTTTTAATAGTATTCTAAGTATTTTATTTAAGATTAAAAGAAGATATTAATAAAGAAATTATTTTTAAATATTAGTATTAAATAAAATATATTAACTATTTAGTAATTAGTAATTATTTAGATATTAGTTTTACTATAACTAAGCTCTTAGAAGCTAATAGAAGCCTAATAAAATAATATTTAATTATAATAAAATATCTATTTAAATATCTAGTAGAAATAAAGTTATATATTATTATATATAATAGTATAAATATAATAATAGTAAATAAAGGAAGTCTTAGCTAATTTTAAATAAATAAGTAAGAAGCTACTTATTAATAAACTACTAGATAAGGAAAGTACTTTTAAGGAGAAGTTAGAGATTTTATTAAAGGCTTTTTTTTAAACCTTTTAGCTATTAAAGTAGATACTTCTTATAAGATAGTAGTTCTTTTAAAAGTAGAGATATTAATAGACTTTATATAGTTATTTAAGATATTAGTTAATAGTAGATTAAGTATATAGTAGTTTACTATTATAAGGATAATAAATAGTAAGTTTATAGAGGGCTTACTACTTACAAGATAGGTTTCTACTATCCTATAGATAATAGTAATAAGATAAAAGTATTAGTAAGCTTTATAGTAATTAAATTATAATATTTATATATAGTAGGAGAATTTTTTTTTTATATATTATTATTATAAGTAGATATATTTCCTAGTATTTTTAAGTAGATAGAGTATTGATAAGAAATTTCTATTTTATAAAAGAAGTTTATATGTAAAATATAAAACTAAACTTTTAGCTCTAGTCTTTAGTACTACTATATATATTAATTATTTTACTATATAAATAGATTACTTTTCTACTTTATTAATATTTTTAAGCTTATTAAACTATTTATAATCTAATTATAAATTAGTTACTAAAAATTAAAATAGTTAGGAAAATGTATTTAAAATTATATTAAATTTATTTAAGATATATAAAATATATAATTTATATTATATTAATTAATTAATAGTATTTACAAGTTTAAAATTTATTTTACTTAAGTCTATTATTTATATTAATATATATTTAACTATTTTTTTATTAGTAAGTAGTTAGTAATAATTACTATTAGTTATAAATTAGATTTAACTATCTTTTCTAACTTCTTTATTACTTATATTATACTTATAACCTATACTTCTATTAAGCTATATTTCTTTTAAGTATTTAATTATATTCTTAATAAGAAATATATTAATCTTAGCTTTAATATAAAGATATTTTTTCTAAAGATTAATGTACTATCTTAATAAAGGCGATATAACTAGAGAGTATATATATTAAAGGTAATATCACTTATATTAACCTTTATAAATATATTTAAGATAGTTATACTATTTAATAAATATAAATTAATAACTATTTATTTTTCCTTTTTTATTTACTATTTTCTAAATTATAAATATTAGATAAATAATTAAAATTAGGCCTATCTATTATTCTATTTTACTTTTAATATATAGTCTATTATAGATTTTATTAAAGAATTAGTTTTCGTATATATTAAGTAAATACTTTTTAAAAAAACTACTTTCTTTTATTTTTTACTAGCTATCTATTAATTTAATATATATTTTCTTATCTTTTAATATAAAAATAATATTCGAGTTTTTAAATATATCAAACTAATTAATTACTATTTATATTTTTATTAGGTTTTTTTATAATATTATTAATATATCTTCTAGTTTATTAATATTATAATTTAGAATATAGTAATCTATATTTAATAATAGTTTTTATATTTTAATTAAGTTTATATTTACTTTTTCTACTACTTTCCTTACTTTTTTTAAATTTTTATTTACTAGACTCTTCTCTTATTAAATATCTTATTTCTATAAGTAACTTATCTATTTTTAAGTAATTAACCTTACTTTTCTTAAATATAATAATCTATTTAATCTAAATACTTTTTTATAATATATATTAACTTAGTAATTATATTATAAACTGTAATAACTTTAGCTATCTTAAAGTCAATTACTATATTATAGATATTATTATATATATAAGTAAAATAGTAAGTAATCTTTAGTTTCTTTTTCTTATTTTTTAGTAAGTCTAAATAGTAAACTATAATTACTACTTTAATTAATATTAATATATAGATCTTTTATAAAGCTATTATTTATTTTATTACTACTTTTATTTTTAATTTTATTATTTTAATTTTTACTTTTATATTAAAGAAAGTTTAAATTTAATTTCTTTTTTAATAAAGTTAATTATTAATCTTTAGCTTTCTAGAAAGCTTATATTAATTAATAACTTTAGTTTTAGTTTTATTATTATATCTACTTTTATTATTAAGTAGCTAAAAACCTTAATATCTATTATTATCTTAAAGATATAATAATTAAAGACTACTTCCCTTATAATTATTATTTTAAATATAATCTCTTTTATATATATTAGCTTTTTTAGCAGTATAAATTAGATATTAAGTAAGTAAACTATTATCTAATTTCTATTTATTAAAAAGCTATTTACTTTAATATTATAATAGACCTAATAGCTTAATTTATTAAAGTTAAATTTAATTACTATTTTATATATATATTTACTTATTTTATTATATTATATATAAAGTAATAATGAGATTAATATTATATAATAAATTGTAATAGTAGATAAAATAGATATAATTTAAGAGGTCTAAGTTCTATATAGTAAGTATAGGTAGTAGCCTTTCTTTTATATATATAGGTATATAGTATAATATATAGCTACTAGTAGCCACTAGTAGCTAAAATATTATAATAGTACCTCTTATAAGAAGGAAAGAAGCTACGACCCTATAGTAACTTTCTAATAGAGAATATAATTAAAATCCTTTTTTTTTAAAAAAAAAAAATCTTTTTTAACTATTTATAATATATAGGGCTTAACTTTTAAGAATTATTAAAAAAACTAAAAAGAGTAATTAAAAAAGTATAAAAAGTATAAAGTAAAAGATTAATAATTTAAGAACTTAGAAGACTTATTAGTTGTTTTTTAAAAGATATTTTCCTTTTATATAAGAGAGATAATATAATAAAATAATACTTATACTAGAAAAATATTTCTCTACTCTACTATTACTTTATTCTCTACTATATACCTCCCTTTAAGTTATTACTTTATATTTTAAATAGAGACTTAAAATAAGTAAAAAAGAGTATATAAGATATAAAGAAATTTTAATAGTAATAAGAAGTTATTAATTAATTATTTCTTATCTTTTACTTTAATAATACTCTTTTTAATTATTTTAAAAAAGTATTTTATATTAATTAACTATAGATATTAGATATCTTTATATAATATATTATTTATTAGTATTTCTATTTATCTTAAAAATATTTAACTAGTTTTATTTTTTAAAAAGTACTTACCTACTTTATAAATTTATCTATCTTTAGTTTTTTACTCTTAGTACTTTAAGAATATAGATTTTAACTATATATAATAGTAGTAAAGGCTATAGTAGAAGATCTAGTATATTACTAAGTTATTTTAAGTATAAGACTATTAATTAGGTTCTTAATAGCTAGTTTAGATAGTCTCTTTTTTAAACTATAGTAAAATAGCAGTAGTAAAAGTAGTATAAGTAGTATAGGACTTTACTTTATAGGAGACTCTTTTAAATAAAGATATCTTATTAAAGTACTTAGTATAGCTAGAAAGTAAGAACTAAGTTAAATAGATTACTAAAATATAATAAAATTAATAGCTTTTTTTAGGACACTTAATAAATCTAAAAGGTCTTTAAAATAAGTATTTCTACTTTATCTTCTTATTAAATAGATTAACTATTTTCTAATTAGTTTTAACTATA
The DNA here is from genome assembly GCA_000812075.1 of Scedosporium aurantiacum. NCBI lineage: Eukaryota > Fungi > Ascomycota > Sordariomycetes > Microascales > Microascaceae > Scedosporium > Scedosporium aurantiacum. The sequence goes on from JUDQ01000193.1 coordinate 12,428, forward strand.
AAACTTAATTAATTAACTATTTCTAATACTTTTAAAATCTTTAAGGTTTTCTTTATAAAAGTTTTAATAACTAATAAAAATCTAATAATAAATGAAAACTTAATAACTACCCATGCCCCCGAGCACCTATTAGGTCTGACGCCCATAAATGGGTTATATAACTATTTTATATTTTCCTTATATATACTTCTTTTAATAGTAATAGTAAGAAAACTTACTTTTTTTTTCATACTTTATATATATCTACTTTATTATATTTTCTATATTTTAATATAAATTTATTCTAGCTTTTTTTACTTATCTAAAAAGCTTTCTCTTAACTTTCTATTTATATAAATTAAATCTATAATTTATATATCTTCTTAATTAACTTATTAACTTAAAAGCTTACTAACTTCTTACTAATAAAAGATAGTTAATTAATATCTTATAGTTACTAAAAGATTTAAATATTATAATTAATAACTTATTTATTTTTTTAAAGTAGATATTCTATTAAAATAATATTTTTTATTTAAATCTTACTTTATATTTATTATTTATATATATACTTTCTTAATTAAACTTAATCTTAAAATATCTTATATATATAATTAATTAATTATTTTAAGTTTTTATTATTAAGATCTTTATAAAATATCTTATAATTAGCTATAAATTTTTAATAAAAAAAGTTATTTATAATTTTAAAGATATCTCTTTCCTTTATATTATCTAGTAATAGCTTTTTATATTTTATAATAAGCTACTACTAATTTTATATTTACTTAGCTACTTCTTTTTACTAACTTAGCTAGTTATTATAGACTAGCTTATTATATCTCTAATTATAGTCTTTATAAGTTTTAAAGTCTTTATTTTTAAATTAATAAACTAATATCTTTTTAATATCTTTTTATAGCTTTATAAATAGTAGTTTATATAGTTAAAGTAGCTTTCTAGACTACTTCTTTTAAAAATTTAAATTTTTATTTATTATTATTTTAAGTAAATAAAGTATTATCTTTATAATATTTAATAAAAGAAATAATATTAGTTTTATTAAATATTAAAATCTTTTTTTTATTTTTAATTACTTAAACTATAAAAATAGTAAATAGATTAAGTAATATAGTCTAGCTTATATAAATAAAAAGAGGGGAGTTTAGCTTTATTATTAAAATAATATTATTAAAAATATTATTAAAATTTAATATTAAAATAAATAAAAATATAGATTTTTTAAAAAATAAAAAAGTAAATATTATTTTAATATACTAATAAAAGATAAATTAGTAAAGATAGTAATAGTTTTATTATAGTAAAAGTAATAACTTATAAATAAAGCTTAAAAGCTCTCTAAATAGATTTTAATTAGATTTCTAGATAAAGTAAAGTAGTATAGCCTACCTAATTACTAATAAAAGAAATAATTAAATAAAAGGCTCTTATAAGAAGTTATTATAAAACCTCTTATAAAGTAGTAAAGGATATTAGATTTAGTAATAATTTTTATTAATTAATAAGAATAGAGCTACTTTATAAGAGGAAAGAAGATAGCTTCTAAATAGAGAGAGGTTTCTAGTTACTTTTATAATAGTTATTTAGAATACCTTAAGGATATTTACTAGGCTAAAATAGGTAGGCTAGTATTACTAAAAGATAAGAATGACCTTTAGAGTAGATAGATAAGAAGAAGAACTTATTTTTATATTAAAAACTATTAAAAGAACTAAAAAGAGTAACTAAAAAAGTATAAAAAGTATAAAGTAAAAGATTAATGACTTAAGAACTTAAAGGACCTATTAGTCCCCCTTTTTAAAAGATATCTCCCTTTTATATAAGAGAGATAATAAAATAAAATAATACTTATATTAGAAAAACATTTCTCTACTCTACTATTATTTTATTCCTTGCTATAGTAGTTTAAAAGAAATAAATTTAGTAACTTAAAAAATTAAATTTAGTAGTTTAAAGAAAATAAGTATAGTAGCTTATAAGAAATAAAATCGGTAAGTATAAATAAATAAAAATAGTAGTTAAAAATAGTTACTAGAAATAGGAAATAAAATAGATTTTAATAGAAATTAAAATAGTATTTTAAATAAAAATAGAAAAAAAAATAGAAATAGGTTTTAATAGAAATTAAAATAGTATTTTAAGTAGAAATAGAAAAAGAAATAAAAAGAGGTTTTAATAGAAATTAAAATAATTATCTAATTAAATAAAATATAAACTTAATAAATATTAAAAAAGTATTTTAATTAAAAATAAAAAAAGAAATAGAAATAAGTTTTAAAGAAAATTAAAATAGCTATCTAGGTAAGTAAAGATATAATTTAATAGATATTAAAAAAATTTTAATTAAAAGAAAAGAAAATAATAAAATAAGAAAAATAAATAAATAAATAAAATTAAATTATAATATTTAAAATTATAAAATTTATAGATAGTAAATTATTTATAGATATTTAATATTTATAAATTTAGCTAAAATAAAGAAGTCTACTAGGCTAGCTAGATTTTAAAATAAATAGTAGCTAGTACTAGCTAGTACTAGCTTCCTTTTTTATAGTAAAGGCCTTCTATAGTATATAGACTTATGGATTCTATTTAATAAAGTTTTAGAGATTATTTTAAGTCTTTAAGTTATAATTCTAATTCTTTTTTTATTCTACTTCTAAATCTATATCTTTAAAGAAAGAAAAGAAAAGGAAGGAAGAAAGGAAATAAAGAAGGAAATAAAGAAGAAAAATATTTCTAAATATATTCTAGAAGGTATCTTCTTTTTTAATAATAGAAAAGGTAATATTTCTATTTTTAAATAATAGTTATCTTACTTAGTAAGTTAGGTTTTAATAATATTATAATTACTAATATTAAAAAGACTTTACTATTTTTTACTTATAATATAAAATATAGTATATAAATATCTTTACTTTATAGATAGTAGGTATATCTTCTTACTTTATTTTAATAGATATTTTAAATATAGATAAAGGTAATACTATATATCTAAGTTATTTTCTTTTTAATTAAAAAGAAATAGATTAAAAAAATTAATATAATATTAATAAATATATAGTTATAAATAAAAACTAAAATATAGGAATATTATTAGTTATTATATAATAAATTATAATAGTAGATAAGATAAATATAAATTTAAGAGATCTAAGTTCTATATAGTAAGTATAAATAGTAACTTTCTTTTTATATATATAAGTATATAATATAATATATAGCTATTAGTAGCTATTAGTAGCTAGAATATAAGAATAGTTAATAACTTACCTTTTATAAAATAAAAGCTATTATTTAAGTTTTTTATTATATTTTATATTTAACTTTATAGCTTACTATATACTTTTTTTAAAAATAAATAAAATAGTTATATAAATATTTATATAACTAATTATAAAATATATATATAATTTTATATTTTTAAAATATTTTAGTAAAATAATACTTATAAAGTAAATATTAAAGCACTAAGCCTACTAGACCGCATCGGACCCGAAGCGAAGTTATAATAAAGCCCTAAATAGGTCTAAGTAAGCTATAAATAAGACTATAAAAGAAGAAAGAAAGAAGCCTATAGATAACTTAAGAAGCTTATAGGAAAAGTTTTTAAAACTAATATATTACTAGAGACTACAAAGAGACTATAATAGGTTAGAGAAGTGAACTAAAAGAGGATACTAGAGAAAGAACTATAAGCTAGAAAAAAGGAAAGCTAGGAAGAATATTAAGATATAAAGGAGAAGTTACTACTACCTTAAAGAGAGGAGAGAGTAGTAATTAGTAAATATATATATAAATATCTACTTTTAACTATACTATATAGTTACTATTAATATATTATTTCTTTTTACTTTATATTATAATATATTTTTATAGTAAATAGTTTTATTTAATATTAAATAATTTATTTTCTTTTAATATTATCTTTTTATTAAATATTTTATTTAGTTTTTTAATAGTAATTATATTAAATAATTTTAAAAAAGTTAGCTAGTTATTATAATAGAAGTCTTATTAGGAGTTTTATTATAGTTAGTTGTTACTTTATCAGTTCTGATAATAGTAAATAGTTATAAAGTATAAAGTTAGATATAGGGTAAGATAGTTATTGATTCCTCTAAGATAGTGGAGGAGTATATACCCCTTTTATATAAGTTCTCTTAGTGTAAGAACTGGCATAGCTAGTTCTTGCTATTGCTAGGCTAGTTCTAGTAGCTAGCTATTAGTTTTTACTATCTATTAGTTCTTATTATATAATATTAGTAGTTTAGTTAAAGAGATATTATAATAATATTAATAATTATATTATATAATAATTAGTTATAGGTTTTAAAAAGAGTATTAGATAAGTTATTTAAATTTACTACTTTTTAAAAAGAGATATAATACATAGTTATTTTAATATCTTAAAGTAATATTAATTATAATATAAAGATTTATAATTATAAAAAGTCTAAGATTATAATAAAGCTAGCTTCTAAAGTTAGAAAAAAGTAATTTACTAAAACTTTTACTTTTTTAATATATTTTATTACTATTAAGCTATTAAGTTTCTTAATAAAAGAAATCTTAACTACTTTAATTAAAATATAACTTTTTAATCTTATTTATTTTTCTAATTACTAAATATATCTCTCTTTATTAACTATAATAATAAAAAACTATTTCTAATAATTTTTAAATATTTAATATAAAATACTTTTTTAATTTATTTTAGCTACTTATATTTTTATAACTAATTTTAAATATTAGTTATTAATTTTAGCTTTTAAATAATAAAAAGTTTTATAATATTATAAATATAATAATCTTATTATAAATAATATCTACTCTTAAATAATATTTTATTTAAAATAGTAATATTAATAATAGTAATTAGTTTAGTAATTAAAATCTTAACTTAATAGTTAAGTTCTTAATAAAATAAGATAAATAAAATATTTTTAAAAATATAATTATTAATTTTTTAATATATTTTTTATCTATTTTAAACTAGCTATACTTTTTAAAAAGTAAACTAAATAGTTTAATAAGTATAATATATATTTAAAAGTAATAATCTAAGCTAGGCTAGATTTTAATAGTTATATATTATATTATAAAGTCTAAAATAAACTAGATTAAATCTATTATTAATATATAATAATATATTTTATTATTAATTAATAACTATATTTAAATCTTATAAGAGGTATTAGGCTAGAAGCTCTAATAATAAGTAAATTAGAAAAAATAGTAAACTCCTTTAGATTTATATCTATAAGTATTCTAGAAATAATAATAGATATTAAAGTTATTAAAAATAATAATATATTTTTAAGAAAGTATAAGTAAGAGGGCTTAGAAAAGGATATTCTAATTAGTATATCTATATTATTTATAATAAATACTATAGATATAGAAAGAAGACTATAAATTTAAAAAAAAAAGATATTTTAATTTAGTCTTATCTATTCTATAATCTTAAAAGGAGAAGTTTATTTTCTTAATAATATAAGTAGTTATATAGCTTATTATATTTTAGACTTTAATATAAAAACTTAATTTTAATTTTAAAATAATATTTTAATAATATTTTAATAGTTTTTAAATAATAATAATATTTAATTTACTTTATAATACTATAATTATATAAATATATTTTCTTTAATTTTATATAATAATTTTAATTATAGATATTTAAATAAATTAAAATATAAAAGTAAAATAGTATTATAATTAATAGCTTTTTTATTTTTTTCTTTTATAACTTAACTTATTTAAAATCTAAAATATCTAAAATTATTATTATTAAAAAGGAGTTTTATTATAATATCTTTACTTTAGTAAAGGTTAAGTTAATATTAGTTAAAGTAAGTTTTTATATTTAAATTTAAATTTAAATAAAAGTTTAAATAGTTATCTTATAATATCTTTACTTTATATTTATATTAAATTAATATTAATAGCTATAAATTAAGTATTTACTATAATAATTAAATATTTTTTCTCTTTTTTTAAAATAATATAGATTTTAACTTAATAGTTTTTCTTATATAATAAATATCTTAATTTTCTTTAATAATTGTAAGCCTTATAGCTATAAGTTTAATAGTTATAATAGAGAAGAGTATAAATATCTTCTTTATATAAAGTAATATATAAGTACTAGAAGTTAATAACTACTTTTCTTAAAAGAGCTTAAATATTTTCTTCTATAACTATAATTATCTTTAAGCTGCTATAGTATAGAAAGCTATATCTTAATAAAATAAAAAACTTTAATATTAATAATTGTAATTTTTATTTTATTAATAATATTTATAATAATCGTATATAAATTACTTTTAAAGATCTTTATAAAAATTTTATATATAATAACTTTAAAGCTTATAATAATTAGCAAAGAAAGTTAATTATTAAAAGTTAGAAATATAGATTATATTTATCTATTATCTTAATAATGTTATCTATTTACTAAGCTTAGCTTAAAGATATTTACTATTATATTACTATTTAAAAGTTTTCTTACTTTAATAGCTTTAATATTATTAAAGAGGTTTTTTATAGCTTTATTAACTTTAATAATTAAAGCTATTAATAAAAAAGATTTTCCATAATTTATATTTTAAAGATAGCTTTTAATTACTTTAAGATAATAGCTAGTTTAAGTTTAGCTTTTAGATTTTTAAAATTAATAATAAAAGTATAAGTATAATTAAATAGTATTTAGATAATAATAGAAGCTTATAATTAAATTAATAGAATATATTTTAAATTAATATTAAAATTAATTTAAAATATTAAAAAAGAAGTTTTATTACTCCTACTATATATATTTATATTATTAATCTTACTTTAAATTCTACTTCCTTTATTAGTTTAGCTTAACCTTTACTTAATACTTCTTTCTCTTTAATCCTAATACCTATCTATACTCTTACTATAAATTTAATATATCCTTCTTTATTATTTAATATAGCTACTACTTTAATAATAATCTTTTTACTTAATAATTTATTTTTACTAATTATATAATATATTTTAATATACTTATAATAATACTTATTAGATAGTATTTTATATTAAACTTATTATAAAGCTTTAACTAGTAGGTTATTTATAAATTTTTTTAAATTATAGCTAACTTTTTTAAATACTTTATTTAAAATTATATATTATTAAACTATAAAGAAAAATTATCTTAGGCTTCCTTACAGTATATTCAATTTAGTTATTATAATAAATATATTTTAATAATAATTTAATAAAGATAATATATTTTTATTATTACTTTCTAATTTAACTTATTTTTAATTTTATTATTATTTAAAATTAAAGCTATTTAAGCTATTATACTTTATATTTTATAAAGTATTTAAAATAATTTAAATATATTTTATAAAGTAATAGTAATATATTTAATAATAGTTTTTCTATAGCTATATAACTTAGTTATATTAAAGATTTTATTAAGAAATATAATTTTTTATTTTATATAAGATTAGAGATTTTTAATTAAATAATATTTATTTTTATACTCCTCTTTACTAGTAAGGCTATAATAAATATACTCTATCTTCTTTTTCTAAATTAAATAATAATCTTTTTAATAATAGTAGTTTATAATAATTAAGTAATTTTAATTATAAAGAACTTTTTTATAAAGAAACTTAGAATAAAAAATAATAGTAAAATTTATAAATAAAATATAATAAGATTATAATAGATTATTTTAGAAAAATTATAATTTGTTTTCTTTTTAATTAATAAAAATATAAAGTATTTAAATATTTTCTTTTTATTTTCTATATTTTTATTATAATTCTTCTTTTATATATTATAATTTATTAGTATTTATAGTTTTAAGTAATTTTCTATATCTTCGCTATATAAACTTTTAACCTTTTGAATATAGTTCTTTTTTCTCTTTTTATTTATATTATTTTTTATTTTTTAATAAAACTAAATAGTTTTATAGTAATATAAAATTAATTACGTAATACTCTTAATTTAACTATTATTACTAGTTTTACTTTTCTAGTTTTTAGAGCTTATATTATATTTTTATTAATATTTCTAGTATTTTACTTAGTAGTAAGTTAATAGTCTTCTCTTTTAATATATATCTATTTTTAACTATAAGTTATTTCTTCTTCTATAATATCTTCTTTTATTATTTATTTTAATTTAGAAGTAACTAATAAGTATACTTTCTAGATATTATAAAAAGCTTTATATCTTTATTTTAAGATAATTAAGAGCTAATATATTTAAATTTAATAACTTTATATAATAAATACTCTTAATAAATTCTTTTTATTTATTTATAAAATCTTTTTTAATCTTTTTCTAATTTAATCTTTATAAAATATAAATATATATTTATTATAAGTAGTAATATCTTAAAGATCTTTATATTAAATTTATTTATAAAAGTTATTTTAATATTATTATAATATATTAAAAGTAGTAGATTATTATATTTAAAGAGATCTTATAGGAGGTCTATTAAATAACTTAATTATATAGATATTATTTATATTTTTTATTTTATCTTTATTTTTCTACTCTAAATAGATTTAATAAATATATTAAAAGTTAATAATAATAATAATATATAAAGTATTAGTTATCTAATTAGATTTTTTAGCTATTGATTTTACTTTATATTTTTAAATAGTTTTATTTTTATAAAGTTTCTTTAAAGTTCTTATTAAGTCTCTTCTATTAAATAATTTTTCTATTTAATTAAATATTTCTAATCTATAAGAGGCCTTTATATTCTAAAATTACTTTAACTTTATATATTTATCTATTATCTTTAAAGATATTTTATAATATTATAAAGACTTTACTATCCATTATCTAGTAATATTTAAGTAAGGAGATTAAAAATTTATTATATTTCTATATTTAAAGTAAAAGTTTAAACTAATATATAAAATAATAGTAACTTATAGCTTTTTTAATTTTATAAGTCTAATATACTTTTCTTTAAGCTTCCTATTAAGTCTTTATAGCTTTAAACTTTTAATTTATATTATAATTTAATCTTCTAATTAAAATTTTATTAGTTTCTATTTATAATTATAATATTTAGTACAGCTAGCTTAAATAGTTTCTAAATAGTTTCTTACTTCTTCTTTATTAAATTTTAGTTTTTTTACTTTTATTATTATTAGAAATACTAAGCTTAAGCTAATATTATTATTTTTAAATATATAAAAAATTATTTTAAATTATAAGTTTACTAAAATATTTTTAGTTATTATATATACTAAGATATTATATATAAACTATATAAAAGATAGTAATATTATTTAATTATTTTATTTAATTATTAGTTTATAAATAATATATTATATTAAGTTATTTTAATATCTTTAGTATTCTATAAAAAGTTATTTAAAATTTATTTATATATAATAAGCTTTAATCTAAAATAATACTTTCTAGAAGTCTAAAGTATTAGTAGATATAATATAATAGAAAGTTTATAAATATATTAGCTTTTAATTTTAGAGTAATTTTAATATAAAAGGTATATTTTATAAAGTTATTTACTATAACTAGAATAATATTATATTCCTTTTTATATATTAATTTTAATAGAGGTAAGCTTATAATAAAGTTTAAAGAGATTTTTATAAATAATTTATTTAATATTAATAATATTTTAAAAGTTTTATAAAATAGATATCTTTTTACTTTTTTTAATAGATAATATATGAGGGAATATAATTTTTGATTACTTTTATTATTATATTTTAAAAGAATTTATTATAGATTTACTTTTTTATTTTTATAAAGCCTAGATAGCCTACTATTAAAGTATTATAATAATATTTTAAAAAAATTCTTTTCTTTCTATAAATATATATACTTTTCTATTTATTTTCTATATTTTATTTTTATTATAATTTTATATTTTTAACTTTTTAGCTTTCTTATTTTCTTCTTCTTTTTATTTTTAACTTCTTTTAAAAATATAGAGATTAGATTATCATAATATTTTTATTACTTTTTTAAAATTAATATTTATTTCTTATTTATTTAATATTTTATATTATTATCTTTTTTTCTTTTTATATTCTCTTTTTAGTAACTTCTCTAATTTTATTAAGGTCTTTTTTAGTCTTGTCTACTCTCTTTTTTTTTTCTATTTCTTTTAATTACTTTACTTTTTTCTTTATCTTCTCTAAGTTTATTTTATTATATATTTTTATTTTTATAATTATTATATTAATAACTAAGGTTTCTATTTTTATAAATTTCTTTAAGAATTTATTTTATAATTTTATCTTATTATTATAAAATTACCTATTTTTATAAAGTTAAATTATCTATTTAGACTATCTACTAGATTCCTTTTCCCTTCTCTATATTTAATAATAAATTTATATATCTTAAGTTTTTTTATTTAATAAACTTCTTTAGTAAATATTTTTTATTATAATATAATAGTAATTTAGATAGTTAATTAGAACTTATATTAGCTTATCTATATATACTATATAATAGTACTAGATTTAAAATACTTATATACTTACTAGTAGCTCTATATTTAAAGTATTATAATATATTTTAATACTTTATAGTTTTTTTAAAAGAAATATAATAAAGTACTATTAATTTTTAAATAATTATAAAAATATAATATTAATATTAATATTTAAAGAATTTATTTTAATCTAGAAAGAAAGTAAAAAGTTAAAGTAATATAATATAAAAGCTATAGTAAAAAGTATTTTTAGTTTTTTAAATACTAGTAGTTCTTTAGAGCTTAATTATATAAGTTTTTTTATCTTTCTTTTTATAAAGTCTATTAAAAATATTATTATTATATTATATTTTCTAATAAACTATTAATAAAACTTTATATATTTAAAAAATATTTATATATCTTTTACTAACTTTAATTTAAGCTAGTTTTAGATAATTATAATATACTCTTTTTCTACACTTATATTATTAAATTTAATAATAAAGTTAAAAATTAAAATTATATTTATTTTAAATTTATATTTATTTTTAAATTATATATATATATATTTAATAACTTTTTAAATATACTACTAATACTTTTTAAAATTATTTAAATAGATAAATATATTATTAAAATAATATAAATATAGTTTATTAAATTTTATATAATCTTTTATATATATATTTAAAATATTATAAATATATTAATAAATTTAAATAATATAATAGTATATTTAAAGTATCTTTAGTATATTATATTAAAATATTAAAATATAGTTTTCTATTTATATATTTTTTAAATATTTACTATATAATATATACTTTTAAAGTTAATATATAAATAGTAATAAATTTATTATAATTAGTTAAAGATTTTAAAGATAAGTAAAAGTAAAGCTTAGTTTTACTTAATAATTTAGTTTAGTATTTTATAGTCTTTAAAATAAAAAAATTAATACTCTTATAATATTTTAGTTAAATTAAATCTATTTTCTTTTAAGTATATCTTATAAGTATTTTCTTAGTACTTTTAGTTTTTTCTTAATAAGAGAGTAGATAAGCTTATATAATAGTACTTTTTCTTCTTTTATTTTTTAATATATATCTAATAGAGCTATTATAATAGTATTTTAAAATTTCTTAGTAATATACTTTATAATAGTAGTTAATATTATTTTAAAATTTCTCTTTTCTATTTTTTAATTATAATTATCTTTCTCTAGAAGAGGTTTTAATTATATCTATATAATATATATACTATTAGTTTTCTATATTACTTTTTATATTTCTAATTAAATTATTATTTTTATAAATAATTTATTTATTATTAAATATATTTATATTTAAACTTTATACTATATATAGATATTACTATCTAGTAACTATAACTTTCCTATTATATAATTAATATATTCTATATTAGTTATTATAATAGAAGTCTTACTAAGAGTTTTATTATAGCTAGTTATTACCTTATTAGCTTTAATAATAGTAAGTAGTTATAAATATAAGTAGTTAAGTATATAATAAGATAATTATTAATTTCTCTAAGGTAGTAAAGTAGTAGATATCCTCTTTTATATAGGTTCTAATAATATAAGAACTAGTAAAGCTAATTATTACTATTATTAAGCTAGTTCTAGTAGCTAGCTATTAGTTTTTACTACCTATTAGTTTTTATTATATAATAAAAATTACTATATTTTTTTATTATTAAAAAAATTAATAATAAAAAAGTTTATTAAATTTATAAAATTTAATTAATAAAAAGATAGTAAGTAATTAAAATTTATATATTTCTTTTTTAAATTTTAAACTTTTTTTTTATTTAATTTTTTTTTTAATTTTCCTTTTTAATACTTTTCTTTTAATTAATAACTATTATTTATATTATTAAGATATTTATTTATATTATAATATTTTTTAATTTTCTTTTTAAAATAAAAAATAATTAACTTTTTATTAAATTTTTTAAAACTTATAAAAATAAATAGCTATTTAAATTAATAATAAATTTAACTACTTTAAAAAAATAAAGTTTTTAAAGTTTTAGTTAATTAACTTTTAAATTTAATATATAAAGTTATTTTAAAAGCTATTTAGTAAGCTTTTTACTAAATATATTTAAATTTTTAAATAAATATTATTTTATAATTAATAATTAAACTTTTATAATTTTAACTTTTAATATAATTTTATATTTTTAATTTCTTATTATTAATATTTAAAATTATTTTATAATAAAATTATTTAATTTTTAATATTTTATTAATAAAGAAAGAAAACTTAAATATATTAAAAAAGAAAAATATTTAAATATAATTACTAATAAATTTTATTAATTATATAATTATTATTATTTAGAAAAAGGAAAGAAGAAAAATAATTTTTAAACTTTATAAGATTATAAAAGAATGCAATTAATCAAGTTATAATTTTATTTCATTAGAGTAATTAGTAAAATCGCAGTAATCTATCAATTTTTCCCCATTTCTATCTAGATCTTTTATTTAGGAAGTCTAAATCCTTTTCTTCTTATATTATTATAACCCTGGAGCCCTGATTAAAGAGTTTCAAGTAGTCCTTTCCAAGCTAATAGATGTAAGTAATTACTAGACTTTATCGCTATTAAATCTATTGACGGCCCGGCTGCCTCTTAGCAGCTGTAGTAGACTAGTAAACCTAGAACTAAGTTTATAGCGTTTTTTCTAGTTTAGGGAAAAGCTTTCTTTTCTAATACACATAATAAGTTCATATTCCCATAGGTTATATATCTACACTCAACCCCTAAAGAGCTATATTAAGCTATTAAAATAACTAAAAAACAATTAGATAAGAACTTAACTAGTTTTTAACTTAATCAAGTTTTTTAAAAAAAGTAAAACTCTATTCTACTAAGATAATATTAGATAGAGCTTAGGAAAAAAGGCCTAGTAGCCTATTAATAAAGAAACTTTATAAAGTTATTATATATTTAAAAATTTATTAAATAATAATAGATTAAAATAATAAAATAAAAGTAAATAACTTTATTATTTTTAAAGACTTCTATTAAAGCTTAAATATTACTAATAAAATATTTTAATTATATATAATTAAAAAAGAAGTAAAGATAACTTATTTATAATAAAATATTATATAAGCTAATATATATATAAAATTATTTAATAAAAAAATAAACTTTTTAATAAAAGCTATAATAATTTTAAAAATAATATTAATATAGAAATAAAGATTAATATTATCTTTAATAGCTTTCTAAACCCTAAATATCATATAATAAAAACTAATAGGTAGTGAGAACTAATAGCCAGCTACTAGAACTAGCCTAGCAATGGCAAGAACTAGCCATACTAGTTCTCACACTAAGAGAACCCATATAAAAGGGGTATATACTCCTCTACTATCTTAGAGGAATTAACAACTATCTTACCCTATATCTAACTTTATATTTTATAACTATTTACTATTATTAGAACTAATAGAGTGATAACTAGCTATAATAGAACTCCTAGTAAGACTTCTATTATAATACTAAATATAATATTAATAATATTAATAATATTAATAACTTTTTTATATAAAGTTTTATTATTAATAATTTAATTATATTAAATAATAATATTAGATATTAGTAAATTATAAAGAGAAATAAATTATAATAGATAGTAAGTAGTTATATATTTTTATTTATATAAAATTAAACTTTTTAAATATATTAAATAAAATATATAAATATTATAAAATAATAATAAGATAAATATTTAGATAATAAAGAAAGTTAAGTATTATAATATTATCTAAAATATACTTTTATAAAAGGTAATAAATATTATTAAAAATATAAATTTTTAAATAGATTATAAAAATTTATTTATTTTATAAAATATAATTAAAATAAATATTAAATATATAAATATAAAAAAAATAAATAATATCTTTACTAAACTAATTATAATAAAATAAATAATATATATATTAATTAGTAATATATTAAAATATTTTTACTTTTTAAAAAATAGATTAGTAGTTAAAAAACCTTTATCTAATTACTATTATATACTAGCTCTTTTAAATATTATTAAAGAATTTAATAATAAACTTTATAAAAAGTATATAATTAAAAAAAACTAATATTTATAAAAGTCTTAAAAAATATATATATTATTAAAATATATAAAAATATAAAATCTTTAAATATTATTTTATTAAAGCTTAAAACTAATAAGCTTATTTTATAAAATAATAATTTAAATAAAAAGAGAATTTTACTATTATTAATATATAAATATTATAAAAAGATTTATTAAAGTAAAGCCTATTAGATATTCTAATTAGAAAAAATTCCTTTTTAAATTTAAAGTACTAATTTTATTAGAAAAAAGGCTATAAAATAGATTAAAACTTCTAAGAGAAAAGAAGCTATAAAATAGTTTAAAAAAGACTAAAAATCTAAAGCTAAGAAGGTAAATACTAAAGATAAAAATATAATATTTATTATAATTTCTATAGTTATATTAATAAAATCTAATTTTATAGTTATCTTTTTAGTAGCTTTAGTAAATATTAAAAAGATATCTATTATAAAAGATAATATTATTATAGACTTTAGATCTTAAAAGATAGTTTTTAATAATAAGAAATAGTTTATTAAGCTAGATATAAATATTAAAAAACCTATTATAATAATAGGTATTAGTAAAATAATATCTTTAAAAAGTATTAAAACTATTTATTTTAATATTTAAGATTTTAATAATAATATAAAAATAATTTTATAGACTATTAATAAAATCTAATATATTTTAGATTTACTTACTAATATAATTAATATAAGCTACTATAAAAAATAAAGCTTTAAATATAATTAATATATAAAGTTAATTATTAGTATCTATATATTAAAATTATATATAAAAGTAATTTAGAAAAATAGACTTAAGTATTTAAATATAGTATTTAACTTTAAATAAGATCTAGTTATAGTTATATAAATAGTAGAAACTAAAAAAGATAAAAAAAATTAAAATCTTAATATAGATAATAATAATAAAAATAATTTATTATTTATTATACTATCCTTATTATTAAAAGATATTAAAAGTAAAAGAAAGTTAAAAAAGATATTATATATCCTAATATATAAAAGACTAGCTTATACTAGTAAGAAAAAGATCTTTAAAGTTTATAAAGCTATAAATATTATATTTAATTAGGAGGAAGTTAATAGATTCTATTATAAAGTATACTATCTTATAAAGTTAACTAAAAAGGTTAATAAGAAGAAACTTCTTAAATTTATAATACCTAAAGACTTTTATATTAACTTAATTAAAATTAAATTTCTATTTATATTAAAGTTTAAATATATTATATATATTATAAAATAAAAGATAATATATTAATAGTTTTATAGTATTAAAAATATGATTATAGAAATAGTTATAAAGGCTATAATAAACTTTCTAACTTTCTAGAAAACTTAAACTAACTATAAACCTTTAAATATTTATATTAATAAAAATTAAAAGATATTAAACCTACTAATAGAAAATATATTAAGAAAAAAGAATATTACTTTATAAGTAATATCTTTATATATACTAGCTTAAAATAATATAATAAAATAATAAAAAAGAATACTAATTAAAGCTATAAAAGCTTTAATAATCTAAAGTAAGCTTTTAAAAAAACTAAATATCTATACCTTTAAGATAACTATAATAATATTAAACCTCTTACTTATATTAATAGATAAAGACTATAAAAGTCTATATAAGTAATTAGTAATAATATTAAATTTACTAAAGGAAGATAAAACTTTATATATTAACTATTTAAAAGTATTTAGATATATTACTTATATTTATAAAAAAGAAATATATAAGCTAGATAAAATTAATAAGATAATTTTAAAAGCTATAAAAGGTTATCTTATAGTCTATAATAGCTTATATAATTATATTTATAATATTTAAATATTAAAATTAAATAAGGTCTTTTAAGTAAAAGATATAAGATTCTAGAAGATAACTTTATCTTTATCTTCTAATATTAAAAAAGAAATTAAAAAAGTAAATAAAGCTAATACTATTTTTAAAAATAAAACTATAAAAATCTAAATAAAGATATTAAATCTATTAAATTTATTAAATCTATTAAATCTATTAAATAAAAAAAAGACTTTAAAATAAACTTAATTAATTATCTTATTAATATAAAAATATAAGTATAAATATATATAAAAGTAGTATAAAGCTTAGAAATATTAGTAACTAATACCTATATATATACTAAA
Organism: Scedosporium aurantiacum; assembly: GCA_000812075.1. Lineage (NCBI taxonomy): Eukaryota > Fungi > Ascomycota > Sordariomycetes > Microascales > Microascaceae > Scedosporium > Scedosporium aurantiacum. Next base: position 29,196 of record JUDQ01000193.1, read on the forward strand.
ACTAGTCTTATATTTAATATATAAGTTAAAACTATAAAAAATATTAAAAATAAACTTAATTTTTAATTTAAAATTATAAGAAAAGGTTAACTTTAAAGATAATATTATATTAAAACTATAAAATATAAACTTTTATCTTATAATATTAAAAATAAATATCTAAACTATTAATATATTAGATAATATATTTAAATTATATAAAAAAGCTATAAAGCATCTAGATTTTAAAGAAATATAGCTTTTAATAATAAAGAAATAAATAAAGGTTTTAAAAAATAAAAATATCTAAACCTTTATAGAATAACTAAGAAATATTAAAATTATTTTAAGAAAATAAGTTTATAATAAAAAAACTAATAAAATTAGTAAAGTTATTAGATATTAAGCTTAATAAATAATATATAGTAACTTTTAATTAGAAAACTAGAATACTATAAAGCTATACTTAATAATAATATAAATATTAAGTTTTTAAATACTTATAGTATTTATTACCTATATAGGCTAGCTATACTTAGTATTTAACTTTAATATAGTATTTTTTAATATAAGTATATTAGAGAAAATAAAAATATATATTATATAACTTTTTAAATTAAATAAGCTAGATAATAATTATATATACTTTATTAGAAAAGCTTTATATAATCTAAAGTAAATACCTTTATAGTAGTTTAACTATATTATAAAGAAGATAGTATTTATAGGTTTTAAGACTTTTAATAGTAAACTATACTTTTTAAAATATAAAAGTACTAAAATAATTATTTTAATTTATATTAATAACTATTTAATTATAACTAAAATAGAAAAAGATATAATAGTAGTTAAAGATAAGCTCTAGAAAGCTTATAATTTAAAGAAAATAAATTCTATAAAGGAATTCTTTAGATTTTAAGTAAAGAAAGATAAAAAATAAGTCTTTATTAATTAAAAAAAGTTTATAAAAAAATTTTAAAAAGATTTAGTTTTAAAAATATAAACTTAATAAAAATACTATTACTAATAATATTCTAAATACTTTATCTAAAACTAAAAAAAGATATTAATAAAAAAGTTATTTTAAAATACTAATATTAAATAAGATATATTAACTACTTAATAATTAGTAATTATCTAAATATTAGTTTTATTATAATAAAATTATTAAAAGCTAATAAAAGCCTAATAAAATAATATTTAACTATAATAAAATATCTATTTTAATATCTAATAAAAATAAAATTATATAATATTATATATAATAGTATAAATATAATATTAATAAATAAAAATCTTATAGCTATATTAAATACTAGCTTTAGTAATAATTAGAATAGGATATTAACTATAGGTTATATTATATTTCTTATTAGAGGCCCTATTATTTAAAAAAGTAGCTAATAGCTATATATTACTTTATTAACTACTAAAATTAAATTTATTAACTTTACCTTAACTAGCTAGTTACTTTTTTAAATTATAAAGTTATATAATTAACTTAAGTAAAATAAAAAAATCTAAAAACTTTTAGTAATTATAACTAATAGTAAAAATATAAAAATATAAATACTAAATTTATTAAATATAGTATATATAAAATATATAAATCTATATTATAAGTAGATTATTAATAAAACTATAAATAAGTAAAAGTTTAATATTAAGTATATTAGAATAAATAAAATACTAGTAGATAGCCTTATAAAGCTATTATATAGAATTAAGTATAGAGAGTTCTTCTATTAACTAGGTATTAGAAATATTAGAATAGAAAACATAATTAGAAAAATAAAATAAGATTTTAATTAAAGCTAAAAAATATTATAGAAAAAGATATTAGGAAAAAGAATAAAAAGATTAGAAAAAGAATATATTTACAGTGAAAAATAGCTATAAGTATATTAATGAAAAGGTTTAATTAAAATGTTCTATAGATGTTAGTTTTAGTTTTCTTGGTTCTTGGTTTGAGGGGGGATGTTGACGGCCTGGCTGCCTCTTGGCAGCTGTGGCGGACTGGCAAACCCAGAACCAAGTTCATAGCATTTTTTCCGGTTTGGGGAAAAGCTTTCTTTTCCAATACACACAACAAGTTCATGTTCCCATAAAATCTAGTCTCACATTGCTTTTAAAAATCAACCTAAGTACGAAATACAAGTGTGAAAGCCGCAACCTCTCCAAATGTTTAAAGCCGCAGAACGTAATCCCCAGGTGAGGCGCTTCGCAGAGCTCAAGAGTCGCCTCGCTCCTGTGCAATACGCTTCCAATAATCACGCTCCTGCTCCAACTTCATAATCCGCTCCTCGAGTTCCTCCAACCGCTGGGCCTTTCGCTCCCTCGACTTGCGCGCTGCAAGGGTATTACGAGCGCGTTTCATAGCAACAACGTCGGAGGGATCATCCACTATGATTGGGGGTAAGGGCTTGTCACGCCTCCTCGAACTCACGCCGGCTACAGACGAATGTCGCCCGGGCGAGGAGCTACCACCCTTCCGCTTCTTCGTTGTGGCAGAGGCCTCCGCGCCCTTCAACCCGCCTTGAGAAGTACCCGTAGGATTTTGGAACTCGATGGCTGGTTCTATCGATGGTTCAGGTGGAAACAGCGGAAACCAGGGGTCATTGGAGCCAGCATCGAAATCGCAGCTGCCCAGGCTTGGGGACATATTAAACCCATCAGTGAAGTCTGGCGAGCCGTCGTACATCGATGGTGACGTCAGCGCCGTCAAAGCGGTCGAGTTTGGCGCTGACATGTACGGCTCATGTACCAGCAGGTCCTGTGGCGACACTGTGCCGACGTTTGTGACTGAACTGCCAGAACTTCCTGCTACATCATACGTTGTAGGGAGGCCAGGAGACGAAAAGGCCGTGGCGGACATCGTCGTACCCCCGCCCAGGGTCGGAAAGCCCTCGAGTTCAAGGCCTAAAGCTCCTGTTAGTTTACTCCATTTCCTCAACATGCTGGTCCCAATCAGATGCGATGTTGTTGCATCCTTTCAACGTACCCCTAAGATCCATGTGTGCAGGTGACTCTGGCAAGCTCCCCGCTCGATGAGCAAAATACGGTACAGGAGGCCGACGGCTAATGGACCTTGATGTTCGCTGTGAACCCGATCCTTGGCTGGAAACGCCGTTTGACGGCCGACTCACTCCACTTGGGAAGGCTGATATTGATCTGGTAATACTGTTATCACCGTCTGCCTGATGGGTATTCAAAGTACCCTGAGCTCGTCTCACTAGGTTTGACGAGGCAAGATTGTGACAATTAGGTCGACCTCGAGGTCTTGGATGATCGTACAAGACAAAGTCTTGCTGAGGTGCTTGCTGGAAGTCGAGTGGCACGGGTGGGACCGGCAGACTGGAAGAGGTGGGGGAACGCCATGTTGGGAGGGAATCCGTGATGAAGACGGGAACGTCTTGTGGAGAAATGGTTGCGGTATATGCAGAGTTTTGGGGGGTAACTGGTGGACGAGCACAGTTCAACCGACGAGGTGAGCTGCGAGACTTGATTGTATGACAAGTATGTTATAAGACGAAATACTGTTGTGCAATTAAATGCAGGGCGAGCAAGATGACGGGGGCTAGTTTACTGCATGGTTTCGGTCATCTTTGGTGTTCGGAATCTGGGAAAATATGATGGTTGAAAAGATGAGTTCAGAGGGAAAAAAAAGTTGGCAGATGCGGTGCGGGTGATGCTGGTTTTGTAGGCCCTAAGGCAGCAACTGAACACCCGCTGTTTTAGATGTTGTCACAGGTACTGAACCATGGCGCCAATCATTCACTTAACCTCTGTGGGTTTCGGTATTTTCAATATGTTCCTAGTACTTGTGGCTGAGTGACATCGGTATGACTCACACTTTCTTGATATGGTTAGCTTACTATCAGTGTTTTCAATATTACCAATCAAGTGAATGGCGAGTCCCCGCTTCGGCTCCTTCTCAGATGTGAGATTGCACTGCCTCAATCTACGAAGTACGAAGTTGGTGCCAGGCTTACGACTAGGATGTTCGAAGTACACTAGAATAGTTGGGCAATTCTGTCCTAATACCGAGGAGGCAGACCTGCTTAAGATTATCCTGGACGAATCACAGACGATACCGCGCCGCCACCGGCTGCGCCCTTCCCTTCCTTTGAGAGAGACTTGTCTGTGGCTGGTCACAGGCGAGGGGCAGTTTGGGGGACTCAGAAATACTCAAGAAGGGTCACAATAAAGGGAAAACAAACCATTAATTGATTAATGGTTTTCAATTACGAGGTAGAGAGATCTGGGAGATCGAGACAATTACCTTGGGAGCCCTAGGCAATTATCAATAGTATCTTGGTCAATCATGTCTTATTCCTTCTATCCCATAGGGGGCTTGCTCGGTATGCGGTGGGAACAGTGGTCATCAAATGTGCCCGCTGACATTGTCAGCTGCTAACAATCCCTTGAAGCAATCGAATAAAGCCATCCTTCATGTGCATTCTCCTGCCCTTACTTTCGAAGTCAACCCTGCCTCTATCTCCGCGAGATAACCTGTAGTTACTATACATATCGTAATTCATTGCACTGTGGAATCAGTAAATTAACTATTACGGATCCGAATTTCCTGGATATCGTTTTCCACGATGTCTTTTTTTCCATCACGAAAATCTCGCATGAGTGCAAGGAATGCGGATTCCTTCCACTTGTCACCATCCTCGTGCCCGACAGTTTCTAGTATCTTCTTTGCCACATCCGAGACAGATGATGACCCTGGTATCCCGGTCTCTGCTCCTACAGGCGCTTCCGCAATGGAATCGGGTGCGATGCCGCTTTTTGGTAACACCTCAGGACCTGATGGCCTTACTCCATCCACCTCATGGGTCGCCGGAAGATTAGCCGTGGACTCTTGAACAGCGAATCCTTCCAGCTCATGCGAGAGCTGTAGCAAGGCCTCGTCCACATCCTCGAAGCCCTCTCGTTGAGGCATATGCACCCTCATCCAATCGTTGATTTCCGCCCCATCTCCGGACTTGGAGGTTGAAACCTCCATCATAGCTCCGTCCATATTCATTTGTGCATAAGGGGGAGGCTGCCGCATGGTAGTCATTCTGCTTGGTTGATGGGGAAAGGTTGAGGTTCCCATGGCTGAGGCCGAACGGAATTCATCGATTCCGGTAGAGAGACGGTTAAAAGGGAGATTTTTCGCTTGTTCCGAAAATTCTTTTGCCCAGCCCTCGCGAGTTTGAGCCGGGAGGGGTTGCGCCACAACGGGGTGAGGGCGAGGGATGGAAAGGGGATTTTTGTACTGCGACAGACTCGAATACCCGGAATGGACCAGTCCTGGTCCAGGTGCTAGTACTGAAGGGTTGTCGCCGACAAAATCTGTAAACGCCCTTTGACTCGGGTTCGAATTGAGAGTCTGTCGAAAGGACTGGAGACGGGGTTAGCCATGCATCCTTGCCCGGGGGTTTGAGTTCAAGGAATGCTATCGCTCTACGTTTGATATACCTCATGTGGCGGGGCCGACCTGGCGATGCGATCGTGTTGCGCCGCATGGTCCTGCTGCCTCAGAAGGCCCTTTAATGGCGTGGAGCCGGAGCACGAGTTATCCGCCATTATGTGATTGCTAAAATGATATGCTTATTTCTGCGGGATGAAAAGGGGTTGCGGATATTTGTACTTCGCGGTGGCGAATGGTTCTGTTTGGAGTTCGTAGAGAAGTGGATTCTTCGCGAGGCTTTGAGTGTGCCTCGGTTCGATAGTGTCAGAAACGTGTGTTAAACCTCTCGGATCCTTCCTCCACAGGTGAGTTCACCATCCCCTCCGGTTCAAACCGAGATACTGTTCTATGAATATGCATATGTTTGAAAATATCATGAATCTTATGTTTTTATTTTTTATTTTGAATAATGGAGATTTCATGGATAAAACTAAGTTTTAGAGATACGAAACTCTGGAAACCATGCACCATGTCGATTGAAGTCATATATCAATTCTCTTTTATTATGTAAGAAGAGTTTTGGAGTTTCCAGCCACTCATCGAAGCATTTGATAGCACACGCCTCGTGATGTGGCCTTTATCTTACTGTTCCCCTAATGAGCTTCTTTTGATAGCACCGCATCATTGAGCTTCACTTGTCTTTTTTAATCTGCGGGGTCCTCCTGTAGCCACCCGAAGCGGTTGTTTTCCTTAGATCCTGTTTCGGCTGCCGATATTCGCATCTCACGCCAAGCCCCTGACCTTCCATGGTCGACTACCTCGAGATATCCAACATGGTAAGCGCCCAACCAAGCCACTAGGACTGATGGTCTAACACTCGCCCAGTCCACACAAACAATGCCGAATCCAGGCCATGATGACATGATTGTAAGTAAATTTGGACGTCTACAGGCAAGCTATTCCCACCGAATGCCGCTGACCATGTGCCATCTGGTTAGCATGACGCCGTTCTTGATTATTATGGGAGGAGGTTGGCGACCTGCTCCAGCGACCGGACAATCAAGATTTTCGAGATCGACGGCGAATCCCAGCGCCTCCTAGAGACGCTGAAAGGGTATGATTACCCTCCTCCCCAACCCAAAGTGGTTACGTGTCAATACTTATCGTTCCAATAGGCACGAGGGTGCTGTTTGGTGTGTATCGTGGGCGCACCCCAAGTACGGCAATATTCTGGCATCTGCTGGTTACGATGGGAAGGTTTTTATCTGGCGGGAGCAGAATGGCCAATGGCAGAAAATTTTCGATTTTGCCCTTCACAAAGCATCCGTTAATTTAGTCTCCTGGTCACCTCATGAGTCGGGTTGTCTCCTCGCCTGCGCCTCCTCCGACGGCAATGTGAGCGTTCTGGAGTTCAAGGATAACTCCTTTGACCATAGGACGTTCCCTGCTCATGGCCTCGGCGTTAATTCCGTTTCCTGGGCCCCGGCTACCAACCCCGGGAGCCTGATGATGAGCTCCCCTCCATCTGATTCAACAGGTGTTAGGCGATTCGTCACTGGTGGCTGTGACAACTTGTTGAAGATTTGGATCTACGATGGAGCTACACAAACGTACACTCTAGAGCATGAACCTCTTTCCGGGCACACAGATTGGGTTAGAGATGTGGCCTGGTCGCCCTCTCTGCTTCAGAAGTCCTACATCGCATCCGCATCCCAAGACAAGACCGTCCGCATCTGGACCTCAGATCCTAGCACAAACGGGCAATGGGCTTGTAAGACATTAAACTTTGATTCTCCAGTGTGGAGAGTCAGTTGGTCTCTTAGCGGGAATGTTCTTGCAGCGAGCAGCGCTGATAATAGGGTAACTCTGTGGAAGGAAAACCTTAGTGGGGACTGGGAGTGTGTCAAGTCCATCGAGGAATAACTTGAAGACCATGTCTCCGACTCTGCGTATGCTAAAACAAAACCCTTAATATAGCCCTATAAACCATTATCCTGCAATGCACCTCCATTCTCCAAGAGGTGTTCTCTCTAACCTGCACATCTGTCTAAAGTTGACCTATTTATCGCCTACTCGGCGTGGATCACAAGAGTGCGTCGGCGTTGAACTGGCGTCGAATGTTGCCCGGCTAATCGCAGCTGTTGGCATGCGCGAGGGGTTGATGCTGCAAATGTGCCCAGAAAACACTCACCAGCGATGGCTCCATCAGGGCCTGCATCGCCATATTTCATCGAAGCCCAATCACACTCATTTCCAAGGTCCACACACGCCTAATCCACACCTTGAGCTTACCGTCCACCCCATCGATGTTGTCGAGTTCCAAGCCCTCCCACCAACATCTCCGGGCAGGCTTTCTCCAAAAGAGGAGCAGCTTCTGCGCCATGCCAACAACACTCCCGCCCATCTCTGTGCCACGGATATCGCTGCGTAGCCGTGCGAGAGCTAGGCTGCACACAACCGCCTTGTTTGGTTCCCCTGCACGATGTCCCCACTTGTCCTCACGGTTGAAGCCCCTTGTGGATAATTGTAAGCATACCTGCGCCGACTCTGTCGTTGCCAACATCAAGGTGACCTACCCAGCTGTAAGCATCTCTATCAGATGAGATTCTGTCGTACCAGGTTCGTCGCTCCGCTTCAAGCCGGAGAATATTCCGTCTTGCTTTAGGAGTGCCGACGCTGCAGCTCGCTTGACTTGGATCATTTCGGCCGGCCCTAGGTCAGCTTGTGGCGGTATTGCGTAGAAGTCTAGGTCCTCCCGAAGTACTATAATCCCCGCCCTCCTTGAGGCATCATCCTTTGATTCATTTGATGCTCCATCTACATCATGCGAAGGAGACTGCGTAGGTTCTGGGATTGCCTGCGCAACATCTCGGAAGAAATCTAGCATGTATTGAAGTGATACCGGGTCATACTAAGCGAATCGTTAGACAATTGTATGCGCGTGTTATTGGGTCAGATCTCACATCGACTTGGACTGCATCTCCGTCGGAAAATCCGCCCATATGACCTTCTGGGAAAAGCCCATTCGGAAAGAGGGAAAGAAGGACGAATTCGGGAAGCGTCAGGAGCTCGTCTCTCGACAATACAAATCGGGTACCCCTGTATGATGTTGGCGATGAAAGTTCTGCGACGTTTAATTCTTAAAATTTACCTTAGGTCCATGGTAATGGTCTCATCGGCGCCCACATCTCAATCGCAATGTTAGTACTGGTAGCAGCAATGATAGAATTGGAATGCATTGTACCTCCTATAGAATTTGTAGGCGGACCGCCCTGCTGCACCTGAGTAATTATGCTCGAAGCTCCGCCGGCGGTAGCCATTAGATATGTAAATGACTGAAGGGGACTGGGCCCTTCGGAATATGCGGGAGGTGGTTCTACTTCGTCTTCCTTTGAAGAAACTGCCTTGGTATCTCGACTAGCGTCTTGCTTCGATTCAGGATGAAGACACTGGTGTGAGATAGGTGAGTCGCTAGAGGTCGAAAGACTGGCAGGGTCGTAGGCAGGAGCAGAAAGAAGCTGGGGGATTTCGTTCGTGCGCAATGGTTCGTTGATGTACTGCGAGCGGGGCCCGCGTTGGCCAAGTCCGTTATCCTCACAAATGTGGTCGTTGTAGAGCGAAGAGAATGGAGGGGGGCGAGAAGATGAAGCCTCCGAAACTGGATATATCGGCGGTTGTAACTGGGCGCCACTTAGAGGTCTGATGTCGTTCTCAATGACGTTCACGTCGCCGTTGGCTGAGCTGGGCGGCGATGAGAAGGACACGGGTTGCCCGTTCCGGGATGGCTGTTGAGGGAACAACGTGGTTGCGGTTCAAAGGATCGTGTCTTCATAAAAACGGATAGTGGATATGATGATGCGATGGCCGTAGATTAACAAAGAGCTCTTGGAAGGTCGGGGGATGTCAAAATAGTTACTGCCAAAACACTTCACGTTCGCATGTTCAAGGGGGGGACAGGGGAGTGGAGTTGTTATTACAGAAGAAGGTTGGGGCATTTATCATGGTTGGCCATGGACAATTGTCGGCAAAACACGGCGCTTAGTTGCATTTGATAATTGGGTCCAGCTCACCAAACCTTAAATCGAATTCAATTCTGGCACTCTTTTGAGAATATTCGAGTTTTGACCCTCTTCCCCGTTTCCGCAACTGAGCAAGAAACATTTTCAAAGATACGATTCCATTTTTGAATCGTCCGCATCATGATCGTTCAAACTTCTTCATAGCTCTGATCTAACAACAGTCGCGTCTTCCTCGTCGCTCGAATCGCCAAATATTGCAGTGAAAACTTGCGCCGGAGGTCGAAACACGATTGAATCTTTCGCACTGCTACGCACTTCGAACAGGTTTCTAGAAGTATCCATAGACTGATTGACAGTCGATGCCGAGGATGGCATGATGCCTATCGTGGCACTGTACCCCAGCTCCTGGACTCGGGACTCCTGGCTAGTGTCCTTGGTTTGGGTTGGTGGTTTCACATTGAATCGTTTACACAATAATTTCTGGGGGGTGAATGAAGCTTGAGACCGGGTTGCGATACCGAACATACCTAGCTTGGCTGCTTCATGGGCAGTATCTTGGACTTCGACCTCGGTCCCTTGCGATGGGTTGATGGACTGACTTGTCGACGTTGGGACGGATACTGATGAGGTCGTGAAGCGCGAGGCTATGGGGCCGACCATAGGCTTAAATATTTCCGCACACTTGGTAAATTCTTCAAGCTCTTGTGTGAAGTCTACCTGGTTCATGCCCTCTGGTCTGGGGGGCATTCCCGCGAGAAGCCCGCAACTGTAGGCGAGGAAATGGTGGTACCTTTCCCGCTTCCCAGGATTGGACATATACGGGCCGCTCCCCACCCGATCCCTAGCGAGAGCAGCCCTAGCCACCTCCTGGCTCAGATAAGGTGTCCTCCCATTCGCAGGTGGTGGCCTCTCCAGCAGGACGCGATTCGCCTGAGTCCTAGGGGGCACCTCGCCTGCTGCTGGTGGGTCTCTATTTTTCGTTATGGCAACGAGTCTGTCTCTGGAAGCAGGGGTCATGTAGTCGAAGACGGATCTGCCAGGAAGCTGCGACTCTCCAAGTATCTGTGCTCTAGCGTTGGAATCGCGAGGCTTCAAGAATGGGGCATCGGTAGAAGGAAGTGGCCGTGCGGAACATGGTTGCGCTACCGCCCACCGGGAGGCGTCCCATGACTTTGGAATAATTAGGGGTTGTGGGTAGTGGAACGGTGTGGAAGGATAATTCGTGTCCGAGTACTTCGGTTGTCGGAAGACGAAACCTGTCAACGACAACAGCCCATCATGACCTGCCACTTTGATAGACTTGCCGGTCGTGATTATTTGACCATGGTTTGATGCTCGGCCTTTGAACGGGTATTTCTTTGCAACACGCTTCCCCCGGTTTCTGCCAGAAAACACTAACCTAGGCCCAATATCCTCGTATTCCGGATCGCTATCGTCCTGAATCCTAGTCCCAACGCCTCTTCGGCTGAGAAAAGCGTCACTCTGCGTCTTCTTCACGAAGCCGGCAGTAGGACTAAATAAGTCTTCGTCCTCAATCAGGTTTACATCCCGGCCATGACGGAGAGGTAAGTGAGAGCTCGGGGATAGGAAATCGGTACGAGTTCCATGGCCGACACCGCCGCGGTCAGGCTTTCTGTATGATGAGATGAGGGAAATATCCTTAGGCGAGAAAAGGTAGGTATCGGAAGTATTGTTGCTAGATCCATCCAGACCAAGGCGAATCTTCCTGCGGACCTTCGGTCCAACACCTTGACCCTCCTTCCATCCCATTTTCCCCAAAAGAACGGCTCCCATCGTGTCATTTTTTCCTCTGAGAAGACCCGCAAGGCCCTGTGTTGGCGTCCCGGAATAGCTCTCTTGACCAACTCCGGTAAATGCTTTGGCTGTACGAAGTTGTTGGGCTTCTGCGGCTTCGGCAAGATCCTCCTCATCCATGAAATCCTCAGGAACTTTCGGATGCGGCTTCGAAGAATCGCTATGGCGGCTGGTCCGGCTCGAAATGAACTGAGAAGGAGCCCATCCTTCTCTTGAACCGACGGTGTTATAGAATCTGCGTAGGTTAAATTAGAACATAATCAAAACTGTCTAATATATCACGGCAAAGGAGAAGGGGGGAAATGAATAAAGACAAAAGAAGAAAAACCCACCCTGCGCTCCACCCGCCTCTGAAAGCACCATGAAGGCGCTTCCTACCGCGGTCGTCTCTCACTTCCTGCTTGTGCAAGGGAATATACTTCCCGTGGTCGCTGACTGCGTCGCGAGTTGGCGTTCCATACCAGACGAACAGATTTCTGTCATCTTCCGCCTTCGATTCGAATACTGCACGAGGACGTTTCAGAGGCATAGAAACAGATTCTCGGGGTGTGAAATTATACTGCGAGGAAACAAATGCGATCTCATTTGGTGTTCTTGGAGTTTTGAGAGAGAAGTTGTATCTGAATTATCCACTTTCCACCTTAGCAGTGGAATGTTGTGTTAGTGAATAATGATATCCTCTAAATTCATTGTGCAATTATGCGGTGTTTACGAAGTAACGAGCGCCACTCTTGCCCGCCTGCATTAATGGGCTTTCTCATGACCCTTCCTCCCTGCCCGAGTGTACTTCGTTGTCAAGAGCCTGTGTGGCTTGAAACAGGTCCAAATCGCAAGGCACTACTACACTTGAATCCAGGAGTTGTCCAGAGCACATTCACCACTCGATTCGTCTAAATACTATTTTGAGTTTCAACGCCAGGTCAACTGGTGGTATCCATCAGTTACGAAGGACAGACTACGGGTAATTTTCTCTCAGTTGCTCCGACTGCACCTACAATGAACAGTTCGGGCCCTCAGAGAATTGACCTCGCACGGACAAGTTCCTTACGAACTCATCCGCCTCCACCCTCCAACGTGAATGCCCTCCCATCAACACCCTCGCATCATACGCGACAGAAGTCAGCACAGCGTCCTTTCCAGGAGAGTAACGACTTAGAAGCCAATTTCGAGCCGCGGCTGCATCATCACAGGCGTTCGGACGTTGGCAATCGCCAAACCCCACCATCACTTCGCCCTGAGACGTCCCAGCCGAATCGACGAAGCAGTACCCGATCAACACACACAACTCATCAACACCACCTACGTCCGCCAGCCGACATGGCTGCGAGTGCAGGGCTATCCAATGATGTAGGGTCTGGGCCTAATGCTCATGCATCGGACACCCGGCATGCTGCGTCATCTGCGAAACACAGTCGGTCGAGGACCACAATCCCTACCCAGTCGGGGAAGTGGATTCTAGGCAAAACCATCGGGGCTGGTAGCATGGGGAAAGTCAAATTGGCCCGAAAAGAAGACGGGACGGAGCAGGTTTGTGCCCCTTCCAGAACGTCATTGCTACAACACGTTCGTGCGAACAAGCGATAACCGTTTCCTTCCCAGGCTGCGTGCAAAATCATTCCGAGAGGCTCGACTGATGAAGGCCACCAGAGCCGAGCAGACAAGGAGCGAGCTGATCACTCGAAAGAAATTAGAACCGCTCGAGAGGCTGCAATCGGAACGCTGCTTAATCACCCCCACATCTGTGGCTTACGGGACGTTGTTCGGACTAACTACCACTGGTATATGCTCTTCGAATTTGTCAACGGTGGGCAGATGCTCGACTACATAATATCTCACGGGAAGTTGAAAGAAAAGCAAGCCCGAAAGTTCAGTCGTCAGATTGCTAGTGCACTTGACTACTGCCATCGCAACAGTATTGTGCACCGAGATTTGAAGATTGAGAACATTCTTATCAGCAAGACTGGCGATATTAAAATCATCGACTTTGGCCTTAGCAACCTCTTTTCCCCTCGATCTCATCTCAAGACGTTCTGCGGAAGCCTTTATTTTGCGGCGCCCGAGTTGCTCCAAGCGCGTGCATACACAGGACCTGAAGTCGATGTTTGGAGCTTTGGCATAGTGCTCTACGTCCTTGTCTGTGGCAAGGTCCCATTTGACGACCAAAGCATGCCCGCTTTACATGCGAAAATCAAGAAGGGTGCTGTTGATTATCCTTCCTGGCTTTCCTCAGGTATTATTCCCTAGTTTCAAGACTATCTCACACTCTGTTTTGTTAGCTGACTGTCGATAGACTGTAAGCACTTGATGTCGCGGATGCTGGTCACTGACCCTCGGCAGAGAGCGACCATGCACGAAGTGCTCAACCATGCCTGGATGACCAAAGGATATCCTGGCCCGCCAGACAACTATCTGCCGCCCCGGGAACCCTTGAGTTTGCCTCTCGACCAAGACATTATAAACGCCATGACAGGATTCAACTTCGGTTCCCCAGAATCGATCAGAAGCCAGTTGACTAAGACTATAGAGTCCGAAGAATATCAACGCGCCATTCGTTTGTACCAACGTGATAAGGAGCTTCCCCAACCATCCAAAGACATCGAAAAGAGGCGCGGGTTTGGATTCGATTTCTATCGGCGTAGGAATTCTGGGAATAGTCGAGATACTCTATCCACGCCGAGCTCTGAGGTTTTACAGCTCGGCAACGACCCACTCAATGCATTCAGCCCTCTAATTTCGATCTACTACCTCGTCCGGGAGCGGAAAGAACGGGAGCGTGTTGTTACAATATCGCACCCGGCATCTCCCTCAAATCATAAAGAGGTCGACGCAGTACTGGAAATCGCACCCCCCCAAGAAGCACACACAAATACGGCAGCTTATGAAATGCCCGGCGAGAAATCGACCGGCGGTCGCTCACGACCACGGGCCCGCACCCATGGTGAGGACGAAATACCCGAGGCAATGCGCAAGGTTGCTCTATCCCCAACAAATGCCCAGCCGCCTGATTCCCGTCTTGATGTGCCTCAACGGAAGGAAGGGACTGCTGCCGGTCTGTTGCGGAGATTTAGTACCAGAAAGAGGAGAGAGCCAGAGCGAGTTGATAAAGATCGCTCCCACCCCCCAGTCGTACAGATACATTCTCCAGTCGTAGTAGAATCTCCACCGACGCCTCGCAAGAGCTTTAGTATTCGCAGAAGCAGGAGGGATCATGATGACTATGTCGGCCTTCGCGCAGGTGGGAGCCAACCGCATCATAGCGATCTATTAAGTCCCCCGACCTCATCCGGCGGCGGAAATCGTCATACAAGGTTAGGTCTAGGTCGATCTACCAGCGTCAACTCAGCAGACCTACGACGGAGAGGATCAGCCCGGATTTCAAAGGATCTGCCACCAACAAGCGGATCGGACCAGTCTGCAGGATATGAGCGCGGTCCGTCGGAGCGCGGTCCAGACCTTAAACCAAGGTCCTCTTCCGTACGCGCGAAATCACTCGGCCATGCCAGACGCGAAAGCATCCAGCGAAGGAGACTCCTTCGGGAAGAGGCCAAGGAGGCCAATGTCCCAGAAGAGACAGACCAAGATCATGGCGAGCAAAGTGGTCTTTCAACCGATAGGCTTGATGATTCTGACCTTGCTAAGCCAGTCTTCCTAAAGGGGTTGTTCAGTGTATCGACGACATCTCCAAAATCCGTACCAGAAATACGAGCGGAGCTCAAGAGAGTCCTCAGTCAGTTGGGCGTTGATTATGCCGAAATCAGAGGCGGCTTCAGCTGTCGCCATACTCCCAGCATTGATCTGAGAAAAGTCGTTGACCAGCCAGCAAGCCCACCCGTTCACACTCCAGGACATAAGAGGCGGTTCAGTTTTGGAGGTTTGATAGGGGGTAGTGACAAGGACCGAGAGGAAATGCGTGAATTCGACCGTCCCCCTACGACGCCAAGAACACCAAATAAAGGCACAACCGAGGCCGCGTACTCTAATTCTGATATTTCCGAGGGGAGTGGTCCGCCAGACCATAGTTTTGGAACACGGCGAGTAGCCGGCGAGACAACAACCCAGGTTCAAAGTGACCTTGGCGGCAGCATGATCCTGGAATTCGAAATTTTCATTGTCAAGGTACCGCTGCTATCCCTTCATGGTATCCAATTTAAGCGCATAGCTGGGAACACCTGGCAGTACAAGAGTATGGCAGACCAAATACTCAGGGAGATCAGACTTTGAATTCTTGTCTTCTCGTCTTGGCAGTCCTGCAAGCCTAACTTCTCAGCTTCTCGCTGCTACTGGGGTGAAACTGGGGTGTATTTTTTTCTTTTCTTTTTTTTCTCTTTCTTTCTCCTTTCTTTTTTTTGGGTTGGGGGAAGGGGGAAGCGGCCGTGATCAAAATGACACAAAGTTTTGGTACACGAAGCAATCTTCAGCCATGGGGTTATCCTACTGGTGCACATATTTACTTCATACGGGAACCATCAGGGCTTGGAACCGAAGGGAAACAGGCATGCTCCATTTATTATTGTAATAATTCTTCACTTGGAGAGATGCGTCACCTCGAAACACACTTAAAGCCTACTTGTCATTGTTTTTCCATTGAGCCAGAGTGATCATGTTTAGCCGATAATTAACCAAATGTGTCCTGAAATCCGAGGTTTGTGTCGTCCCATCGAAAACGCCATTTCATCTTGATCGTTCTCTTTTTCAACTTTCCCGACGCCCAAACCACGCCGAACTGAACGAAATTTTATTTTCTCTCTCTCCAGCGAATCGGAGGACAATAGTTACGAGGGTCCTGCCATTGACCCCAAGCTCTGATATCCAGCCCTGTCAGAATCTCGGCCTCAGACAGGTGCCCCCCAGCACGATAAGACGAGCTCGCATGGATGCATGCCCTGAAGAATAGTTTAGAGAAAACAATAGCCTCGCTCGCCAAAATTCAAAATGATGCCAACACACGTCTACCACCACCAGTTATACCCCCATGGAGATGCCTCCTGGTTGCAGACCACGCAGCAACACCAGGCTGCTGCCGTTTCTGCAGCCCAGCAGCAGCACTACAGTCGGATTCCCACCATACACAACTCATTGGGCGGACTATCTGCATCCCACGGCCATGATACAGGCCATGAGCCGTTGATCTCGGAGGATAATCGAAGGACAATGGCTTATATCGCGGATCTGCTCAACGAGAACACACGGGAAGCCGCTCTCCTTGAGCTCAGCAAGAAGCGGGAACAGGTGCCCGAACTTGCGCTTATTCTCTGGCATTCCTTCGGTCAGTCGCCATCTAGGAATGCGACTTCTATTTTACTTTTTGCTAATGCCTTCCTCAGGGGTGATGACATCTTTGTTGCAGGAAATTATTTCTGTCTACACGCTTCTCAACCCTTCTCAGCTCACCGCCGCCGCTTCAAACCGTGTTTGTAACGCCTTGGCTCTTCTTCAATGCGTTGCCTCACACAACGAGACCCGCACCCTTTTCCTCAATGGTGAGCATTTTGCCCAAAATTCCGGCCTGCTATCCTACTTCCGTTGTTGCCGTGCTCTAACGTTCATAGCTCATATTCCTCTCTTCCTGTACCCGTTCTTGAATACGACATCAAAATCAAGGCCCTTCGAATACCTCCGATTGACCTCTCTGGGTGTCATCGGGGCCCTTGTTAAAAACGACTCCACGGAAGTCATTAATTTCCTTCTCACGACGGAAATAATCCCTCTCTGCCTCCGTATTATGGAGACGGGCTCGGAACTCAGCAAGACAGTGGCTATTTTCATTGTCCAGAAGATTCTACTCGACGACAATGGCCTCAACTACATATGCGCAACATACGAACGTTTCTATGCCGTCGGCACTGTATTAAGCAACATGGTCAACCAACTTGTTGAGCAGCAAACCGCGCGACTTCTGAAGCATGTTGTCCGCTGTTTTCTTCGGTATGGTGTATTCCAGTCTTGACCTTCCTCGATGCCAATGCTTCAGTTCACTCACATTCGAATTCGTGTTCTAGACTGAGTGATAATGCTCGAGCACGAGAGGCGCTAAGACAGTGCCTCCCAGAACCCCTTCGGGATGCGACCTTCTCATCGGTTCTCCGGGATGACGCTGCGACAAAAAGGTGTCTTGCACAGCTGCTTATTAACCTTTCTGACAACGTCGTTGATCATGGCAGCGGAAATCACCCGGGCCTCTAGCGATACGTCCTCGGTGCAGCATTCCAATTATCCCCCTTCAGGAACTTCGCATGGACATTCAAATGTCTTAGGGTTCAAGCCTCCCTATTCCGACAAAAACGAGTAACATTAACGCACCTGACACCACACCATATCCCCGCCTCGTATGCCTCGCACAGGTCAGTCCTAGCCATATATATGCTCACATGCAAGCAGATAGGAAGGCTTGAGACAAGTGAAAACATAAACAGCGACTGATATTTGAGCCTGTCAAATAGGCGCATTTGGTGAGAAGCACCTCGTCTACCTCATTTCCATCAGGAGAGCACTACCCTCCTTTGCCCTCGGCAGTTTGTCTTTTTTGCCACGGTTTCACGTCGCCTTGCTTATAACGAATACATTATACCCACTGTACTATAGATTAAAACCAAAAAATAAAAATAAATAAACAAATAAAAATAAATCTTCTTTCCTTGATCTAAACTAAGAAAAAAATGAAAAATAGTAAAAAAAAGGAAGAAAAGCCCCAAGTTACTTGCGAGCTTGATTCGGTGCACCTGAGGGTACTTTGAATCAGGACGGCGTATCACTAACAGTAGCCTTGTCATACAGTGGAACTGGGAGGTTGTCCTCGGGATATTCCCTCATATTATGCCACATCCGAAGTAATTGACAGGGCGAGGTAATTGATGAGGGTCCCAACAAAGAGAGCATCGGTAAACAATAACCGAACAGCGTAGACCGATGCATCTTCTCCACGTTCCTCGTAGCGCTCGTCGTGATCTGCGACTTCACATCGTTTGATTGAGATTTCGTTACCGCTGAGCTTTCGCCGCGATACCTTAGTTACTTGGCATTGTGGCAGTGAATCCCCCAGGTCGCCACGGGGCCTCGATGCGGCAAAGGATCCCGATTCATTTGCATCTCATGGGGTTGCGAGAGTGCTTGTCGAATGTTGTATACATTAAGATGATGCAAGTCCGCCGGGCAATTGAAAAAGTAGTTTGAGGATTGGTAATTGGATGCATACTTCGTACGTGCGTGCTCCAATTAATGTGGAGGAGGGAAGTGAAGACTTCAGCCGCTGCTCATCATAATTTCAGCCCTACTGGGAAGAGAGAAACCCGCCGTTTTGCCAAACAATAGTGACTTTCACCAGCCAAAAACAGCGGTGGCAGGTGGCAGGTGGCAGTGGCATTAATATCAAATTATCAACAATGATTGATCAAATCCCATCAATCCTGTGCGGGACGAGAACGCTCATGCGCCACGAATTATGGTACAAGCACAAGTACACCGGCAATAGTGTAAGTACGAAGTACTACCGTGCGTTATCAAATGCAAGGCCATGATAGGTCAGCCCTATACGAACAAGACGATACGGCCGTAATTTTTGGTTACACTACAAGTCCAGTGACCAAAGTACAAAGTACCTCGGTACGCAACTAGTACTTCACAACCCAGACATTTTTGGCAAAAAACAAGAGAGGTTCCTTCTAGTGCTAATCCATTCATGCCTGGCACAGTAGTAGGACTTCGTACTTGGCAACGGGTAAAACCCTCCGTCCATCTGTCCTTCTTCATATGCGCTTCGTACTTGTGGTACATGGACATCGTCTTTTGTCTTCAAGTATACTATGGCGGAGTTCGACACATCATCAGTAAACCATCATCAGCCTTGCAAGGCGGCTGTGTTTGCATACGGTTTATTTTGTCCATCCGAGATAGTTTATCGAAATGCCCTTCCTGTCTCGCCCGCTGCTTGGAGAGCAAGCTTGATAGTGCGAAAATAGGGCGGTTACAGTTGACACCGTATTCCAATCCGCAAGCCTTTCCAAGTGACAAACTTTCCTTCATACCCAACACCATGGGCGTGGGCGAGGTCCAGGCTCCAAGGCGTAATGCTCGCCTGTCTTCAACTGAAGAAACCAGGACGCAAGTTCGGGTGGCTTTATGTATGCTGCAGGGTGGTACCTTGCTGTTTCCCCTTCACGCCAAGACAAATGAAAAGGTTCTTTCTGTCAGCACCTTAACACGCTGTACTGTGCACCTCTCGCTTGAGGAGGTCAGCCAAGGCTAATGCCGATAGCACCCATGGACCTGGAAACTTCATCAATGATGTTTTCTCCGAGTGAAAGGGTGATGGCACCGGGACAAATTTAGCACTATCCAGTCACCGCGGAGGGCGACGACTCCCCACAAGTTGATGAGGTAGATTAGCTCAATCTGTTGGGGAATGGCAGGGCTGAAGAGCCACACTGGTGTATGTGTAATAACCCCGCCTCCTCACTGTCTCGGGGTACTGTGAAGTACCCGTCTTGTCAAGACTCTAGTTAGTACTCGGCCCTATTCTACCTCTTCCGAATTCGTAAATTTGTCCGATCCCAGTGTCGCTAGACGAGTCCTTTGATAGGAGCACTTTACGAAAGGATTAGCCGTGTGGGGTCAGGGTTCCTTTGAAAGTACTAACGATGTATTACGTCGTCATCCATGTGAGAGAGATACGACAGAGTACCGCCTCCTTTCCACCCTCAAGCTTCTGCCCATGCTCCCACACACACAAATGCCACGTAAACAAGTTTACTTCATCCTTCGTCCTCGCCGCCTATGAAGTATTAATCTAGGTTCTCAAACACCTTCGCCCCATTGGCCAGAGGTCCGAGGTCTCGTACACAGTCCAGAGAGGTACTTCGTAGCTAGCCAGCACTGCCACTTAGGAACGAAGATGGAAATTGTCGAGGCAGAACGAGAGATTCAGTCAAGGGAACTGACGGTCATCCAAAGAAAGAAGGAAAAGGGAAGGTGAAAATTCATAGCACAAAGGGAGGAAAACAGGACTTCCCAAGGGAAGTATTTCAGAACATCGCTATTGCCAGTATTCTCTCACTGGCCCATGTAGGCGAGGGTCGTCCCCGAGGATTTGAGAGCAAGAAATGATTGATGCCGGACTTCTTCGTCGTCACTGAATGAAGAAAGCACGAAGCACTCACTTGCTGAGGTTTTCGTACACATCAATGGGGTGGGTACTTTTCAACTGCAATACCCTCCGAATTAGCACTCGCTCTGGTCGTTTCTAAAATTCTTCAGCCAATAGTGTCACCCGATGGCTTATCTACTTCCAGGGGTCGGCCGCCACCACCTGCTCATTAGGTCATTTCCATGACACACCTCCACAGCCCTACGAGGTACAGGAATGAAGCCGCCAAGTAAACTGCGAAGCACGAAGCACAAACCTCATCGGGAACAGATCAATACTTTGGGGTCCCTAATTTGCATTCGTTAAGCTTCCCTCCTGCTTCGCGACTTCCGGCAGCACTCCGAGGAAGTAGTAGCCTTTGACCCAGAGAGTTCGACACTTCGTGCGTTTCTGTCTCCCAAAGAGGATCTCCCCGATAGCTTTGGTCTTCATTCCCCTCGTTCACAGTCACACGGCGAGAGGAGGCCCGAGTGCATAAACTACTTCGTCCTAAACCCAAACCCCCCGCCCCACGCCCTTTTGCCCCAATGTTCGGACATATGCTGCGCTCGTTCTTGGTGGGACAGCCGCGGAGGAATGAACATGAATTTACAATTGCGTGGCATCCTGATCCGTTGATTCCAAGCAGAGCCGTCATCCGTTCGACCACGCCACACCTTTTTTTAAATGTCTCTTAAACCGTCAAATGATAGCTATCCGTATGGTGAGTGTGTCTGTCTCCTCGTCATCTAGCACACTTTGCCGATCCAGACCAACCCATACCGACGCCTTTCCCCATGCTCCATCCTATCATCTGCCCTACGAAGTACACGAAGTACCCGACCTAATACCACCACGGCAGGAGCCCACCCCCCTCCACTTCCCCCTCCAATTCCCCCTCCCCTCGACTTCGTACACCTCCGCAAATAGCATCTTTCGGCCGCAACGGCACGTTCGGTTTTCGTTCCTCCTATGTTTGCCGCCAAGAGCATGTACATACAGAAAGGGAGCCCTACGAAGTACTGAAAGGCGATTTCCTAAAATGCAGTATGACCTTCCCACCACCCAATTATAGCCACATGTGCCAGGATCGCTGTTGCCTGTGAGAGCGAGCACCATAGGGCCAGGGAGGTAGGTGGAGATGGAACGAGGTCGCAGGACATAAAGATGCGGGCGGCTCTCCCCTCGGCGAACCTTGCCGAGATGTGTTATTTAAAGGTCCCTGCTCCAGACTGGATTTCCCACTGATCTCGCTCTGTGGCATATTTCTCTTGGAGTATCATCTCATTCTGTCCTTACCCTGTTGATGACACGTCCTTCCGCCTTCCCTAACCACCATTATTGTTCTGAGCCACTATCAATGTCCGTCACAATGCCCCAACACCAATACTCATATCCTCCATCTTTGCCGGGTCAGAGGCACTTCCCAGCTAGTCAGCATGGCATGAGTAGTGCCTTCAGCAGTTCAGCAAATCCAGATGAAGACTGGACAAAGATATCCGATCTTGCTGAGAGGAGAAGAATTCAAAATCGAATCGCCCAGCGCAATTACCGTATGCCTCCCTCCAATCCCCCAATTTTTACCGCAGTGCACACAGCCCTCGAAGCCCTCGATTGGCACCTCCTAGGAGAACGTTTGGTTGGGGTTTTGTTTCTATCCATACTAACACGTCCGTCCTGCTCCTAGGGAAAAAGCTCAAACAACGACTGGAGGACCTAGAGAGACGGGCTAGTGACGAGAGCCCTGGTGCGGGAAAGCATAGTTCGACGAGTGCGGGGAAGAACCAGAAGCGCCAGCAGCCAGCTTGTGCCAAGAACCAAAGATCCTCAAGAGCCTCTCACCAAAGCCAACAAAAGCCCACCAGCCAGCATGACGATTATCGTGTATTGCCCGTCTGGGACGAGCGCGCCCGGTCTAATACACCACCCCTTTACCCCAGCTCGCCCTACACGCCATGCAATGAGCCTGTCATGCCTGCTTTTGTTCCAATTCAATCCTACACGGCGAGCACCACAGACGCCTACCCAGACTATCTTTCTGGGACTGCAGCAACCACTCTCCCACCCATGCCACACCTTGACGACGAGACGAAACGGGACTTTTATACCCCAGATGATTCATTTTCTACCTTCGGCGGCTATGGATTCATTCCAGCCATAGATATCAACTCGACGCTTCATTACGACAGCCCTGGTGCTCACGTATGTTTGGATTCTTAGGTGCTAGCTACCTAACCTCAATATCTCTCTACATTTTGCTAATCACAATACGCACCTAGACCCCACCACTGACCCATTCGTTTGACCACTCAGCGACTTGCTCGGATGCTGGCTACGAATATCCCACGACACCTCTTTCGATGCCCGGATCTCCGGGTATAGGCCATCATCATGCCGGTTGACAACTATCACTTTTATCTCCGTTGCGGCCTCCCTGGGTAAATCTCCACTGATAGAGAAGCGGGAGAACCGCATCACGTTTATATTTTTCCGCTGTCAGCAATTCAGCGACGGAGCAGTAACTTTTTATGGCCTTTTATGATGAATCTTGATGATATTAGAACATGCCTCTCTGTTTTTGTTCAATTTTTTTTTCGCCTTTCCTTTCTTTTCCTTTCTTCTCTTTATATCGCCTCCCTCTACTACACGCCCTTCTCCTGCCTTGTCACTATGTTTAAGATTCATTGTTTATCAATGTTTGGAAGCACATCACGTGGCGGGACCGTCAGTTGAAAAATTATAGTGCTTGACGTCTGGAACGATGTTGCGCGTGCTTTTTGGGCATGGGTCTGATTCGACATTTGGCGTTAGGTTACGCGGATCCCAGTTGTAATGGACATACGACTGGATTTCTTCCTAAATATTTCAGAGACTACTCGCTGAACTGGTGAAGTTATATGCGTGGGTCATTCTGAGACTTCAGCTTGAAGAGAAAATGCACCTTGCTTCAAGCATCAGTCTAGTTATCTTCCTTATATACACGACTGTCTACTCGGGCGAGGCGTTTCCTCCGAGTCTTCTCCGATTACTCTTCACGTTTTGACCTTGAACCTCTTGGCCCTCTAGCCTAATGGGATTGCTCTGACTCGTCAGCCGGCTCCCGTTCCCAGGCTGTAGGTTCTCCCATGCTTCGAGTGTCAGCCCTGAGGTCTCTGCTAAGGGGTTTTTATACTCCTTTTACTTCGTCTTTACTTCGTTCTTCATTTATTTTTACTTTACTCTTATATTTATATTAATATGTATAACATATTGAATTTAAATCTAATATATAATAAATAAAGAAAAAAACCTTAATTTTATAAAATATAAAATATAGCTTAACATTAATAATAAAAATTTAAAAAATTTTATATACCTTTTTCATAATATGCCTTATAAAATTTAACGACAGTTTTAAATATGAATTTTCATGGCCCTAATATCACGTTCTGTATCACTGGGTAAAATCATCCTGGTTCGACCAAAAGCAATCATGATGGCGGACTACATTCCCAAGGGGATTCAGGTCAATGTCCTGGTGTCAATAAGGGATACTCTCGCCGTCGTATGCTTCATTCAATGCATTGTCGCTTTGCCAGCTGTCATCATTGGCTCTGAACGTTTCTACGATGTGAGCAGAGGTCTCACTTTTATTGCTGCCTGTGTTTTTAGTCTCTTGCATACGTCCTCCAGGGGAAATTTTGATGGTACGCTTTCCTATGGGCTGGAATATGATAGCTTTCCTCCCTACTGGTTATAGAAAGTTCTCAATGACCTGGCAGGAGTTAACCCACACCGAGCCGAGTGTGACCAGAGGCAGCTCATCCTCACAGGCTCTGTGGCCTTATGGGCGTTCAGATGTAAGTTTCCGTCTGTGGCTGCCAAGGAGTGTCGAGGTTTGTTTAGGAGCTACCAATAGAGCCTGGAAGTGGGATCTTTCCTCTTCGCGCGAATGCTTCGCGACGGAAAAGTACCATCAGAGGCTCGCCCCTACAATTTAGTATGGCTTGGATCGGCCAAGTTTGCTGGGTCGCGTATTGCGTAATACCGGTGATATGCATCAAGGCAGTTCCCCCAGCAGTCTTGGCTTCTCTACCTGGTTTTTCAATCCTCGAACTGTTGGGTTTGGCCGTGGCACTGGCTAGTTTTGCGACTGAAGTAGCGGCAGGACCACCAGAGGACCAAATGGCGGAGAGAGAAATGGGAGAGGAAGCACGACCAAGTCTCTATGAGCCGGGGTCTCTTCTCTCGGAGGTAGGCTGCTGCTCAATCCGCCTGATGAGGATGTGAACATCTCTCTCTCTCTGGAATTAGTCAGTACCCTCACTACTTTGGGGAGATCGCATTCTGGGTTGCTGTTGCCACTGCCACTTTCAGCACTCTCTGGCCAGAACGAGTCTTGGCTGCCCTCGACCTTCCCGGCCACAGTACAGGACGCCTCGTCGTTTGTATCCCGTCATACATCAGTCCTCTTTTTGCCTATATAATTTTGGCGAGGGTATTGGGGATTCCACTGAGCGAAGGTAAATACGACCGAGAGTACGGCCGCCGCGAGGATTACAAAATATGGAAGTCAACAACTCCTCGACTTATCTCGAGGATGGTCTAATCCCATCGGAGCTGCCGCGCATATAGATGCTTCTTCTCTTTTCACGAAATCATTCTATTGAGAGATCTACAACTCAGATGCCGGGAATCTTTCAAGGCTTAGAAGCTAGTTTCGCATCAGAGGCTAAGATTTATGAAATGCCTTAACCTTTTCGATCTCATCGTAGCTGCCCATGAAGATACCCGACCGGTCGTGGATGTCTACGGGAACGACGTCTAGCATTCGTTTCATGTTGCTATCAACGGCCTGGCCGCCAGCTGGGATGGGCGTTAGTAAGCAAGCAAGACGGCGGTGTGGCAGTATAGGTACCACTTACCATTCTCGAAGACCATGGCCATCGGGGCGCACTCGTAGAGAATCCTCAACTTGCCCTTGGGGCTTTTCTTGTCTGCGGGATAGGCAAAAATGCCACCATAAAGAAGTGTACGGTAGGCGTCTGCGACCATGCTGCCAATATATCTGGCGCTGTACGGCTTGCCGTTTTCCTGCGGCTCTTTCAGCGAGTTGAAGTATGACTTGACATTATCTGCCCAGTAAAGTGAGTTTCCTTCATTCACCGAGTAGATTGCCCTCGACCGTGGCAATCGCATGTCTGGGTGTGAGAGAATGAACTCGCCGAGTCCGTTGTCGAGGGTAAAGCCATTGACAGTGCCTCCCTTCATCGTGATCACAAGCTGAGCCGATGCGCCGTACATGGTGAACCCTGCTGCGAGCAGCTCGGAGCCCGGCTTTAGAATATCTTCCTTGGTGCCCGTGGAGTCATCAGAGAGTTTATGGATACCGAAAATTGTGCCAACCGAGACGCCGGCATCCAAATTCGAGCTTCCATCAATGGGATCACATGCAACGGCATAACGGGCGCCCGAGTTTTGCTTGAAAAAGATTACATTCTCTTCCTCCTCCGATACTAGGACGGCGCACTTTCCTGAGGACCGCATGGCTTCAATAAAGAGCTCATTGGAAATGACATCAAGCTTCTTTTGGTCGTCACCGGTAACGTTTGCGGAGCCAGCAAGGCCAGTCAGGTTGATCAGAGTAGCACGGCGGATGTAGTAGGCGATTGATTTGAAGGAAAACTGCAATGCATGGCACAACAGGCTGGGTGTGTGAACTCTCAGTCAGATCGTCGAGATCTCAAGCTGTGCAGCCGTGCAGCTGTGCTGTCCCCGATGCTCCAAGGGATGGGGTCAAGGAAGCGGGGAAGGAGTGAAGTAAGGACATACGTGAAATCTCCCGTGGCTTCCTTATGTTTCGCCTGCTCCTCGGTGAGGAAGCGCGTCAGCGTGATAATGTTCGTATTGACCTTCTCAGTCATCTCCGAGCCGGATGAATTGCCGTTATGCGCAGCCATGTTTGACGACAGCGTGAGCCGTGAGGGGAACCTTGGGAACCAGGGAAGAGGGGGGGGGAGGCGGGGAGTGGAACTAGGTGAAGGGGGTGTGAAAAACTTTTGGTGTGATCTCAAGATGATATCACCGAGAGACAGGCGCAGGACGTTTGTCGTTAGTGCGGGCTAAGAAGAGCGGTTGCGACAAAGAAGGGCTGGAGATGGAATTCAAGACCAGATAATGGCGTTTCTGCGTTTGTCCAGATTCAATGAAAGACGGCGGAAGAGAAGTCCCCAAGACATTGTGGTTATTCATCATGCCAGTTAACGAGAGGCTGCCTCCCTTTACCCCGGAAATAGAGGAGTTCGTCTCGGGTTATGGAGCGGCTATCGGAGGCTAGGAAAGCAGTAGCCGGCATTAAGAAGCCATCAATTGATGATGCAATGGTCGGATTGGATGGGCCGAACGCCCGAGCACGGCACTCAGACACTGAGGGGACGGTTACAGACCGGCAAGGGAGGCTTATAAAAGCCAAGTAAAAGCCAAATGTCATGGAAAGAGGATTTCCCGGAGCCTCCAGACAGATAAAGCCGGCAGCACCCGAGGCTTCGGGATACGATTCAACTCAGCTCTTTCCTGCATACGAAGTTCACCGAAGTATTATTATTGGCAGGCGGCTGCCCACTTGGGGGTGCATGTGACATGGGACCACCACTTGACACTCTCGCCATCACGTACGAAGTAATTAATCATTTAAACTGGATTACATTCAACACTGAAGTACGAGGTGTCGTGCAATGTATCGTGGCTATCGTCCTCCCTGACGAGTATGGATTGGACACTGTATTTCTTAGGGACGAGGAGCGTAAGTATGTATATACGGAGGTGTACAGCTAAAAGTGTAAAATGAATAAATACCCGAATAAATAAATAAAATAGAACCAAAAAAAATACAGCTTTCGAAAAAACTAGCTAATTCTTGTCTACGAAGTAAATTGTTCATGAAATGACGGATTGCCAAGGCTTGCCGGCGACAACCCTCTCGGCACCGCGACTTGAGGAACGACCCAACCGCTCCATTGCTGTCCTGTGCGCCGTTCTTGTCCGAAGTGCTTCATGTTGTATGACTTCATACGAAGTACATGCCTACCCGCTATGTGCAATGCGCGGAGTATATAAGTTTATAATAAGCCAGGAGCCGCTCACTACAAATGAACAGGCTGGCAGGTGCGTTGGTCCATTGCCAATCAGAGAAGAACGCAGCACTGAGGCGAGGCGTCTTTGCCCACCCAAGGTCCAAGGACTAAAAAGCTCCACATTCGCCGAGGCACATAATGTATGCCGTTGGGTTCGCCATCAATGAAGGTGAACATTTACAATTTCCTCTATTTCATCATATGAGGGCGGGTCGATATTAGATCGACCAGCGGCTTGGGATGATGGCAAACGATGGAACCGGTGCCCTGGTTCCCTCACAAGGTCCGACTTTGCAACCTCTGTGCTAATTCTAAATGAATCAATGCTCCTAGGCCCAAGTAGACCTCGGCACGACATGTGCCCAGCCTGCCCCTCCGAGATTCTCAAAATCACCTCCTAAATTCCCCCTTCCTATTCCATCCCCCCCATCGCCATCGCTATCTGTCACGGTCGCGCTCTTCTCAACTCGAATCGCCTTGCCACCCACACCCACCCTAAATCACAGCGATATTGTCGACTCTCTATCCTGACCAGAAACACACTGGCTCTCGACTCTATTCCTTGATTACTGTTGCCCCCTCCCCCCGGTGCCATCCCTGCCTGCGCAAAGCTTCATCATGGTTGCCGACGCAGTTGTCTATCACCCCACGGTCTCCCATTATCTCAAATTTGTCGCGACTACCGTGGGCCGTGATAAACTACTCCGTACGATCCAGTACTTCGCTAGGTTTTATTCGTGGTACCTCTTCCGTACCAATGGCTCCAAGACCGAGATAGCACCTTGGGATGCCCTCAAGCGGCAGTTTGGGCTCGCCCGTAAAGT
This sequence comes from Scedosporium aurantiacum, assembly GCA_000812075.1. Taxonomy (NCBI): domain Eukaryota; kingdom Fungi; phylum Ascomycota; class Sordariomycetes; order Microascales; family Microascaceae; genus Scedosporium; species Scedosporium aurantiacum. Next base: position 57,464 of record JUDQ01000193.1, read on the forward strand.
ATTTCGCGCTGGGAAAAACGTCGAGCACCTCAAAGCCGCTGCAGTCGCCGCCGATAACAAAACTATGGACCCCGTGTTGCGCTATGCGACCGTTGGCCGCCAGCTTGGCTATGCGGGCTATTTGACCTGCGATTTTGCCACGCTTCTGGACGCGCTGGGTGTGCGCAAGTCCCCCAAAGCCAAGACCCTCCAGCGTGAAGCATACCGCTTCTGGGCAGTCGGTATCCTCTGTAGCATAGTGGCTCAACTTTACACTTTGCACATCCTACGCAGACGGGAGGCCCGCGTGGATAAGAAGGAGGGTGAAGGTGTTGTGGAAAGTAGGAAGATTGCCATGTAAGTTCTACAGTCTCGCCAAGACTATAAAGTACCCTGTGCTTTTACCCGTTCTGAAGCTCCTACCCACGCCTTGCTCTGGTATCTAACGCGCGCGAGCAGCGAACGATCTGCCAGCCGCCTCCAGCTCTTCTCCGATTTGTGCGACCTGACAATTCCCACCTCGGCTCTTGGTTGGGTTGGCTTCGATGATGGTCTTGTTGGTCTGGCGGGTACTGTTAGCAGTCTAATCGGCCTGCATTCGCAATGGAGGAAGACTGCCTAATGCCCGAAGCATTCGCTATGCCCTTGGGTCGTGACCCTTGATCGCCCGCTCCAAAAAGCCCCCATTCGCTCAAACCTTCACGTCACTCTCACGAAACAAGTGGGGATTGTTACAATGTTGTATATATATTATTATCATGTATGGTAAACAAAAACAAAACCTATGACCTCGCAGTTGCTAAGGGCCGCTCGACAACAAATTACGACGAATTCTGAACAGCCTTTCACAGATATATCATAGCCTGGTGAAGCCAGTCGTAAGGGGTCTGTCTCGTCGTGGCGTAGAGAAAACTATCTTGGGACACTAAATTGAATCTTCCGAGAGAGAGAACTGCATGTAGATCATTACATCACGGCGAACCGCCGGGAGGGTTCGATGAGTGGCATTAGGAACCTCCGAATGACGTTGAACGACTATTCATTCTACCCCTGATAACCGGAGAAAAAGCCTAGGCCATCATTGCCTAGCCTTAGCCTCGTACTTAGACATACGGATCTGTCTACGGCTGCCATAGCCTCCCACAGACGGAATCATGCACTCTCACTTATGACCGAGGTCACTGCCTTCATTTTACAAACATTATACCGGTCCACGCCTCTCCGTTACCGCTATTGTGACATTGAGAATGCCGGTTTCGCAGGCGCTAAAGCCCTGTCAAACCAGGCAGGCGCCAATGAGCTATCTCACCGCCGTGAACTCGCGTAATGTGGATCTAATCTTCTCGTTAAGGCTTAATTCGGGCAAGAGCAAAGGATTGAATTTACCAGTAACGGCCCCGATCATAGTCCCTTGGCCCATAGCCATCCCTCGGATACCCCCCGTCGCGAAGGGGGAAGTCTCTAGGAGGTCGGTCGTACGGCCTACCGTTTGCGTAGGGGTCTGCAGGTGGGGGATAGTCACGACGGTAAGGATCATCGTAGCCGCGGCGCGGGGGGTAATCGTCAATGGGGCGCCGTGGTGGAGACCTATAGCCTCTGCCACGATCATCGTAGTAGTCAGGTGGGGGTGGTCGTCGACCGGGGCTTCTCTCTCGATAGCCATCTCGATAGCCATCACGGCGAGGACTATATCCCCGAGGAGGGCCCCGACGATCATAATCGTCCTGCGGGTGCATATAGGGACGTCTGCCAGGTGACCGGGACCGAGCACGCTCTCGGGGAGGTGGGTCTGGTTGTGTCTGCTCATTGCGATGTCAATGAATATCTGTTTGCGGCCTTGAAGGGTATACGTCGACCTACATCTGGAACACAAGAAACGGAGCTGCCCTTGAATTCCCTGCCATCAAGCTTGTCCACAGCCGTCTTTAAGTCTGCTGCGGTTTCGAACTCAACAAAGCTTGCCACGCAAAGTTAGCAGACGCATCTCCAAGGCTGGATGAAATAGTTGCGCAGACGCACCCTCGTCCAGTTCCATCACGGCCAGTCTCGGAATAGACCACGTCAAGATTGGATTGTCGTGCGAAGTCTTTTAGGTCCTATTTCCAGTTCCATGTAAGTGGCTGCGCAGGGTACCAAAGTAGAACCAATGAGTGGAGGCATCCGAAAAGCTGGATGCTGAATTGTGAACGGAAAGGACAACACCGGGAGGAAGATGCGGATCCCGGTACTAGTGAAAAGTCGAGGTGTATGGCCGGGGGTAGCATAATCCATCCATGCGCGAAAGTGGAACAAGGTACGGAAACGGGGGAGAGGCATCTCGGACTGATGGAAGGAGGGTTGTCCAGAGCAGCCTCAACAAGAGTGCTGGGAGCAGTGGAACGCAAGAAGCCGGCCAATCAAACGGAGGAAGGGACACTCCTGGAATCCAAAGAGAAGGGGCGAATCGATATTAACAGACCTGCCAGCTAGTGTCGTTGGGTAGCCCGGTGATTTGCATCCGATGGGGGGTGCGACGCGGTCGGGGAGGGGCGCGTTCGTGACCGCTAAACCCTTCGCGATGACGATTTCCGCGAGCAAATTGAACAGTGAGGCGCTCTCCCATAAAATCGGTTCCGTCTACACCAGTCAGCAGAACGATTCGCCCCTGGACGCACGCGTACCGGAGAGGGGAGACCACGTAAGGGGTTGGGAGGGCGTTCGCGGGTAGCCATGGCGGGTAAACTCACGGAAGGCTAGACAACCATGTTAGCAACGAGGATCCTTGGTCGAATGCCTAGAGTATGATAGTCCACTTTGGTATCTCCTTACCCGGTACAACATCACGAGCATCCAACGGGTCTTCATACTCGATGAAGCCGAAGCCATTCATGAGCTTGATCTCCGTGATCTTCCCATTGCCATATTTGGAAAAGTGGGCTTCGATGTCGGCCTTGGACACTGCTCGAGTGAGCTTTTGGTTAGCGGTTGACGGTAGGGGGTGCAGGTAGTCGGCCAGATTTGAGGTGCATCCAGTCGCTTCCGTGAGAACGAAGTGGCCCGATCTTTAGATTGAAGAGGTATTCGGCGGAGGTTACATGGCCTGTCCACCGTCGAGGCGCCTGGGCAGGTCTGAAGAGGACATCATCAATAATTCTGCGACTAACCATTGCGGGGAAGGTTTCCTAGGTAGAGCCGTGTTGCAGAAACCTCTGTCATGTCTGCGAATGAGATGGGGGCCTATTAACTGAGAGAGGTACTTCCAGATCCAGTCGCCGCGTTGGAGCCTGATAATTTTACCGGCCAAATCTGAGGTCCGGATGTGCGCGAGCTTGGGAATGGGTAGGTCGTGGTTGAAAGGATACAGGATAATACTTGCTGGGAAGAAGGAGAGTTGGAGAGGAGATTACGAAGTATTGTTTGGGCAGCTGTGTTGGCCTTGGGAAGTGGGGACTCTTGGTTGGACACAACGCACGAAGTACTATTGTGCAAGGGCGCTTGTGCTTCGTACCTTGTACAGTGTAAGATTGATTTTTGTTCCTGCCTGAGGCCACACACTCAATACCAGCCTGGAGGACGAACTGCGACTTGACTTCATGAGATCTTTGATATTAATACACTATTTATTGTCAAGAACTTCCCAAGTTACATTACTTGTTATATATGTATTCTATATACTACACTCACCACACCTTTCCCCAACAAGAAACATCAATTCATCTTGAGAATAAGCAGAGAACTAGAGCCGATTCTTCTCCTCCAGCTCCGCACACACACCACATTTTCCTTTTCCTTAGGGGGCTTAGGCAGTTGTTCAGCCTCAGTAGAAATCATGGCTCCATTGTATTCGGCAGCTTTCCAAACACAACCTCAACCACCTCGTCTAATAGGGTGAATACAAGATGCGAGCTGTAGATCAATGTTAGCCAACGATCCCGCACCACGAAGAATAGAACCACGCGCTTACTTTAGTCGGGGGTTATTCAATGTGGCAAATATGCGCCGGCTCGCCGCCTGAGCATTGAGCCTCCCTACCACGCTACCCGCAAGATCAGGCACTAGAGTCGCTAGCATGAGACTGGCTTCCTGGCGGGACTTCTTCTTTTCCGAAGATGTCCGCGTTGGCTTGTTCCGAACCAGCTGCCCGCGGGGCCATAGATGGTCTTTCAGGAGGTTTATGTATCGCAAAATGGCGTCCTCCTGGACTAGAGACTTGATACTCTCGCGTACCTTTCGCTCAATAGTTCCACCAAGGAGTTGCTGAAGGACGACCACAACAGCGCGGCCCCTAAGCCAATTGTTCCCCCTGTTGAGTTCGAATACCTCTAGAAATATATCACATATAGGCTTGATGAACGGCTCGAGCTCTTTATCCTCGAAGGCGTTTAGTTCTGCCTCCGCCTCTGTTGGGATATTGCCCTCGCCGCCGGTTTCATTCGCCGTAGTGTTGAGCTGGTTGGTCGCAGCCGCAATGAGGTTCTGTCCCGCAAGCGATAGCTGGTCTAGTACGGGGATGTTCCCAAGAATATCCTCGACCCCATCGGCAACGGAATCATAAAATCGCGTAATCATGTCCTTTTTCCCCTCTCTGTCGACCAGTTCTGGGCCATGAGCGATAACGCTCTGGGATAGGAACATGCGAAGCTCGCGGCTCCTACATACCTCCGGAAGCAGAAGTAAGCCTTGAAGATATTGCTCCAGTGCAAGACGCCGTTTGCGAAGAAATTCGCTTTGGAATTTCATCACCATACGCCGGCGGGGGAAGTCCAGGCTACGGACAGAAGGATACATCGATCTCAGTTTTTGGTGAAGTTCATGAAACTCGCTGTATCTTCGTGCCACGCTCCAAGTCGCGGCCGGCACCTGTTCTCCGGCGTTGCGCTGGACCTCGACGACATACAAAGCATACTCCCGCCCATCGTCTTCTTTCCCTACTCGTATGGACTTGATCTTGACAGTGGACCGTCCGTAAAGGCTGTTATCACTCTCCTGAATCACATACTGTTGTCTCTGCAACCGTTTGCGCCTGAGCTCCCGCTGAAGACTCGCCTTGGACTTGCGCAATATTCTCAGCTCCGCCATATTGTTCGTTAGCTCGGCCTTCTTCGTGAGGGAGTCGATGACGGCTTCCTGAGTGTTGAGTCGGTCGATGTCATTCGTGAGCTTAGTGATTGCTTCTGCCAAACCTAAGTCCCCCGGAGCAGCTTCATGCACCTCGTCCCCGTCATCATTATTTTCCGCATCATCGAGATCCTCAATATTGTCCGGGAGGTATGTACCCTCATCCGTAAATAGGTCATCGTCCACGAACACTCCGATGCGGGAATTGGAACTAACAAGACCTAATGACTCAAGACTTGGTTTTTCCGGCTCCCTGGACGCTTGCGATGACTTCCCCGCACTGGTGGAAGCCTTGGGTGAGCCATCATCAGTGGGAACGGCTAAAGAGCTAGCCCCGTCATCATTGCCAAAAAGAGAAGCACGAAGATCCTCGGCTGTCTGTGGCCTATCGTCTTCTAGGATCGTGTTTAGTGCTTCTTCAACTGCCCGAACGACTTGGTTGTCGGGCACTGCTTGGACGTGGCTTTGGTCGAGGCTCTGCACGGAATCAATCATCTCGTCATTCTCGATTTCCTCATCGAAATGAGGATTGCCAGCGTCACCATCTAAGGCTTTGGATAGGTGTAGCTTCCCACCAACCAAGATATCGTCCGTAGACGCAGCTCGGAGATCTGAAGTTGAAATCGCTCGCATCCCATCCACGCCCACCAACCTTGGGGTTGCTTTAACGACCGGGCGAGGTCTGAGATTCAGACCGGGGGATGCTGTAAGAGATAGTGGGTGGGACGTAGCGTCTGTGATGCTTGGCACACCCGAAGCCGATAATGCGTGGCTAGTTGACGCCTCTTGGGAGGCCAGACATTTGTAGAACAGGTCCGATCTTTGGAAGGGCTTGAAATATTTTGATTTCATTTCCTCCAGCACTGTTGTCTGGGCTGCAAGGATAGCTTTTCGCGCTTTGTAGTACTGTAAAGGTGTCGCGGACTTCCCAGCTCGTAGAAATTGGGTTACCTCTACCTTGGCTGATGACGGAATCTTGAGCTCTGGCCTTGATAGATATGCCTCATCTATCTGCTGCAGGTCAATCCTGTCCGAATTTGACCATTGTGGAAGGGCGGCTGGAATCTGCTCATCATCCTGGCCGTCGTCTTCTAGCGGATTTCGGAATCCATCAACAACAAGCCAGAATTGCACGAGCGACATCATGCCCTGCCTATCCATATATTCCATAAAATAGGATAGGCCCGAAGAATCCCTGAGGAGCTCGACTAGGTTAGCGCCCTCGAGCTTAAAGACGCTCGGAGAGGACTTCGAGTGTGGCAAGGAGGGCGCCTGAGCCATACGGTCGCCTCCAGCAGCCAAGTGATACACTCGCTGGTCAAGCATCCTTTTTCCCATCTCCAAGCGCCGCAGGTAGACCTGATCTTGGTTGTCTTCGAGGGAATCCTTCTTAAACTGGCTTGATACTTCGCTGCGGAACCGCCGCGCATCGGAGAGATTGTTCGTCTTCCGAATGGCGCGAATAAACTTCTCGAATTTCCTTTCACTATCACCAGGCAACAGTCTCGGGAAGTTAACCACTCTTTCTGGATTGGGAACGGGTGAGGCATGTTGGTCAAGAGCCGCCCTTAATTTGCGCACCGTTGACCTATCTTGGAGCATGGTACGCCCATAATTTTCCATCACCTGGTTCCAAGTATCGGGTTCCGACAAGGCCTGGGCAATCGGCGACAGTACCGCACACGCCACGATTTCTTTAACTAAGGTAGACACCGCTCTACTTGATAAAAGATGAGCTGGTAGCAATTTCGGAAGAACGCCCTGCACGAGCGTTCTGAGGTAGTCCTGCTGGATAAGCTTTGTATCGGAGAATGAAAGAGATGCGGCGGCGTGGAGCCTGCCATCGCGGTACTTTGATGCAACAGCAAGGTCAAGCTCTTCCGATTCTGTGACTGACCGGTTCAGCTTACGGCCCCGAACAGCAGTCTCGGCGGCGTAGAAGTCTTTGAAGTGCGTGGTAAAGATGGGCACTAGGCGTGCCGTTATCACATCAGCTAGATCGATGTCGAGAAGTCGATCTCTAATATTTAAGACGACTAGCCGAATAGACTTTTCCACCTCATTTAGGAACGATGGATCCCTACTGATCTGTGAATACCAAGATGCCACGAAATCACGAAGAATGAGGTGGATTAGTTCGTCAAAGGAGTCGGATATCTGTAAAGAATCTGGACATATGGAGGATGGCTCGTAATTCCGGCTGGATCGAAAGTTGGCCAGCTCGGCTGTCCATGTTGTCGGACCAAGAAACTTTGGTCCACAAGGTCGTGGTGAGCGCATGTACCCTGCATGACTTGGCTTCCTAGCTTTGAGAAGAGGCGTCGTAAGAAGGAGAAGAGAAATAGAGGCTCCAAACACGAACGAGTATCCCGCCCAACGTAATGCCGGGATCCAATGAATGGCATATCCCCAGGCGATAAATGCTCCTATTACGGCAAGACTTAGATGTTTTTGTGTGGAGCCCATGATTCGTGAGTGAGGTGGTAGGTTTACCATCTCACATCCCCTTAGCACACTCGCTGATCTCGGGACAAGTTTGATGCACGGCACCAAGCAGTATGTCGAGCACACTCGGGTTCTCACAAAACCATCGGCGATCCGGTGGTAGTAGGAGGTGGTAGTGGATGGGTGGAAGGTTTTCCGAGCACTGAGCCTTCCAAGTCTTCAAAGAAGGACAGCAGCATTAAGCCCAAGTTACCATTGTTATAATAATGTATTAATTTATTACACTAATCCTCCCTGTTGTTGTTGCTGTCTGGGCTCAGCTGTTGTCGTCAAACTTGAAATGAAATAATGCTTACTTAATTGTAAATAGTACAATTGTGACTGAATTATGTTCTGCGAGGGAACAATAATGTTCTACTTCGGTCATATGTACATACATTTGCCAGGGAAGCTAGGCGCTTTGGTGGCTTTAGGTCCGTGTGTGACAGTGACAGTGCGAGGTGGTGAAAAACAGGAAAATGTGAGTGGTTGATGGATTCTCCGACAATTCACCGGTCCTCGTCATCCTCGTCATCCTCGTCATCCTCATCAACAGCCTCTCACCAAAGAGGATCCTCAAGTCGTTTGAATAATGCGACATATTTCGGACCCTTGTTCCTCTCAACTTTTTTGCTCTCTTCTGTTTCTGTCATCATCAATCGTACGCACTCATCCTTCTCTTCCTCGTCTTGGGAGATTCTTCCGAAGGATGGGTGAGCCTCAAAATGTTCGACCATCCACTGATGTAAATCTTCCACGTCCGTAATCGTGTATATAATCCCGCCTGGACGTAGGATGAAGGCGTACTCGGAGCTGAGAGTGGCCGAAACGATCCTCGCCTTGTGCTTCCTGGCTTTAAAATGGGGATCAGGGAAGCAGATGAATATTTTCGATAACTGGCCTTGTTTAAAGAAGTTCGGAAGAAACTTCATAGCGTTCGCTCTGAGACACGAAACATTTTGATAGGGACCGACTGTAGCACTCTCAGTTCTCGAGGATTGGATCAAATCCCTAACGTACTGTGATACTTTGGACCGTATTTCAAGTCCTTCTCGTTTGAAACCTTCGGTGTTAGAAAAAAAAAAAAAAAA
>JUDQ01000194.1:0-66056 GCA_000812075.1 Scedosporium aurantiacum
CCCCCCCTCCCCTCCTCTACAACAATGGGCTTCTTCACTCCCGACCGCGCCTCCCAAGTCCGCTCCGGCGCCGTCGTCCCCACCCGCACCGAACGCCTCCAATGCTGGGCCTCCCGCGACGCCTACTTCGCCTGCCTCGACGCCCACTCCATCATCAACGCCAACGCCGACCCCGCCGCCACCAAAAAGGCCTGCCCCAAGGAGACGGCCGAGTTCGAGCGCGACTGCGCCGCGAAGTGGGTTGCCTACTTTAAGGACTGGAGGGTCATGGATGCGAAGAGGAGGGCGAAGATTGAGCAGTTGGAACGGGAGGGGGCCGTTAAGATGGAGTCGAAGCCGGAGTTTGGCGTGGAGAAGAGGTGAAAAGGGAAAGAGAAATGGATGGGATAGGATGGGATGATGCGGGAAGTTTTTAATGGGAGGGTAATGGGTAGGCGGATATTGGTGGCAGTCGACACGACGGAGCTTCGAGCGGGAGGGATAACTGTACATTACCGTGTATAACAAAAAAAGGGAGGAGAGTATCGGACAGGAGGACATCCCGATACATTGACCATTTGATGGGCTCGGCCTCCCTGCCGGTCCAGCACAAACGACGAAATACGACCAATCTTGACTCTACAAGCTCTCCGGGAACCAACCCACCTGTTTTCGTAGAACCCCCTCTACGCTTCACATTCGTCACGTACGCAACACATCTCCAAGTCGACTTTGAGAAATAAATCCCTTTCTGCTATCCGAATCTATTCCACACCATCTACAACTACCCCCAAGCGGTCGAATCCCGTCAAAACCCATCAATAGCATTGCCCACTGCCACAACCGTCACTCACCTCCCTCCACGAGATTCTTCATCTCACCACCCTTCCTCCATCCACACTCGAATTAAAAAAAAAAGAACACCTCCAAGTTTCAAACTCAATCCTTGTATAAAATGTGTAGATAGGTATGGAAAAAAAATCTGTATAATCCTGCGATGCTCTACACAATGCCATGGTATCATCTATGTGTTGTCCCATCAATTTTTTTCTCTCTTTTTCTTGTTTTCTTTTTTCGTTCGCCAAGCCAAACACCATTCTGTCTGGATTGTCTTGAAACTCGTTTTTGGGAGAAAAAAGTAAGAAGGCTAATGAGGAGTAGTAGTAAACATAGAAAAGAGAACAGAAAGAAAGGGACACGGAAATAAAAAGAAAAGTCAAGGTGGAAAAAGAAAATCGAGGCCCGAGAGGGTGAGAATAGATGAAACATGAGAAGTAGAAGAGAATAATAGTGTCAAGGGACGAGGGGGAAAGGCGGAAAAAAAGAGAAACAACGATCTGCCAGTGACAAAGGAGATGTAATATAATGCAGTTATGGTTTTTGGTGGGCAACCAACCCATGCCCATGGAAAATGCAAATGCGTTCATCATGTCCATTTTCTCCCTCCTACAAAGGAAAAACATCTTGCCTGGAATCCACCGTGGTCGCCCTCCTCTTGGACTTCTTCGACTTCGACTAGCCTGTTTGTCTCTCACGAGATGCGACCTCCCCCATTACAACCCACCCCACTCACCCAACAGACAGGCTAATCGCCTGCTCACTGCGAGGAAGTGGTGGAAGATCCTTGTCCAAAGACTCTCGGCTGACCTTCCTCACAAGCTTCAAGGACCCTTCCCTGCTGTCATTGCCGACCCCATTGACACCACCATATCCGCTATCCGCAGTCTCGGGCTTCATATACTTGGGCGGCGTAGGTGGTCCCTCGCGGTTTCGTGGGACGGTCTTGACCGGTGGAGTCGCCGGCCTTCGATCCTTCGCGGGGGTCGGCGGTCGTTCTTCGTCACCGATGCGGCTTCGATTACTCCGACCACTTCGGACACTCCGTGAACCTGTTACGGATCCTTCCGCTGCTTCGTCCACCACTGGCAATGATTGGCCGTGCGCAGATTCTCCTCCATCGTGGACGTGGGGAGAGGCACCACCACTTCCGTGACTCTTCTCATTCAGTTCCCCATCCGCTGGAAGCTTCTCGTTCGTCACCTCCACATTCGGCGGCAGGTGTGCGACCGGCGGCTGAGGCGGCGCGTACGTAGGCATAGGGGGAACCGCGGTAGACGGGTTTCGGTGAGACTTCCAAGGGGGGCACACTCGGCTGCACTCCGAGACTTCTTCGGCTGGCTCCTCAACGGCAGTGGCGAGTCGCGTAGCTTCAGCCTCAGCTTCCGCGAGTGCTTTTCTTTGCGCCTCCTCCGCGGACAACGTAACACCCTCGACGAACTGGTAAAACCTATCGCCATACTGATCTGGAGGCAAGGCCGAAATTTGCGTTCGATCGCTGGACAGACCCTTCCAGAAATGCTCAATTTTCTTGATCACTCCGTACTAAATATCGACATTCACGGTTAGCCATTATCGAACAATTCCCTTTCGAACAGTCTTCGGGGAGGGGTGGGGGGATTTGCTCTTCTTCTTCCTCATCACTTACATGAGTCAAACAGTCAATGACGCCAAGGTAATACACCTCGTCGGCCGGCGAATTATCCTCGTGAGTGGCTCTGAACCCTCCGTCATCCTGGTTAAACACGAAACCACTCCGTGTGTTAGCCTCGTCCAGCTCGTCGGGCATCCGGCTCTCTGTCTGGTCCATGGGGACGGGGCGTTCCTGTCGCAACATCTGGCGGAGTTCCCTGGCCTTCTTTGCATTCTCCAGCTTGCTGGGCGTTCGGAGAAGAACAGAAATGTCAGGCTCGTCCGAGTGTCGCTCGCCGCCGGGGTTGAAAACCCGCAAAGTCTTGTCCCTCAGGTTCTCCTCATTTCCTTTCTGGAGGTCATGGATGCCGATCAGCAGCGAGTAGTCCATGATCTGTAGACGCTTCAACAGGGCCACGTCCCGCTGCAACTGACTCAGGAAAAGGCGTTTCTTTTCTATCCCCAGTTCCAGGTTCCGTTTCCTCCTCATCCAGTTGAGATCCTTGAGTGTGGCGCGGGGGTTCTCTTCCAGCTTGCCCTCCGGGTAATCTCGTCCAACCGTAGAGCCCTTGAGGTCGAACGTCTGGTGGATGTCGCGGTGTGGGGGAAAGAGATTGTTCATGACAACAAAGTGGATCTTCTTCCCGTAGGGCATCTTCACGCGATGCAAGCCATAAAACTGCGAGAGAAGCGTATTCGGGTTGTCGGTAACATGCTGATAGTAGTCCTTAAGTATCTTTCGAAGAAACTTGTGTTCGGCGTGGTGGATGGTCTTGATGATGTACTTGTAGTCCCGGGAGAAGTAGAAGAAGCTCCCACTCTTGCCCGGGGAGCCAAGCTCGGAGAGAATATACTTTCCCGTCAGAGACATGAGATAGTCCGCTGGGTCGAGCCTGAAGAGGGCACGGAGTCGTCGGAAAACCCAAGGAGCGTAGTCCTTGAACTTGAAGTCGTATTTCGCAGACGGTACCAACTCGTTTCCGGCACTAGAGAAAAGGGCAAAGTTAGGGGAAACTACACTGCGAAAATGGAGAATACTTCAGGCACCGAGACAGCCTCCCATCATGTTCTCCTTCTTTTCTTTCGGAAATCGAAAAAAAAAAACTAAAAAGAAAAAAAAAAAAAAAAAAAAAACTTACATATCGAAAGTAGATTTTTGTTTCGCCTCGAAATCGGCATCTGTTAGGTCTCGGTCAAGCTTTGCGTTCGTTCGCGAGACGGACACACGGATTCCAGTAAGCATGTTGTAGGCAGTAACCCAGTTCACGTGGTGTTCGTCAACCTTGGTTCCAACCAGGACCCTGTCGTCGTCCTCTTCCTCTCTCCTCCGCTTCTTGGTAGCACGCTTCTGTCTGTAGGCTTCAGCCCAACGCAGCGCATCCTCGTCGGGGGCTACCTCGTCTCTGGGAAGATCGGACTGGATGGATCGGGTGGCTCGTCGAGCTAAGCTGAGGGAAGCCCTTCGGACAGATGCAGCAGGGCCAGGGCCGCCAGGAGCGGTCGGCGAGAACCGCCCACTCGCAAAGGCAGCGTCAGCTCCATCCCTCGAACCTCGGGGCTGTTTTCTCGGGACTTCGAGGGTGTGGCGCTGTCTGAGCTGGCCGGGGCCGGGGGGCTGGGAAGTAGAAAGCGTCGGCGACGAAGACGAGGGGTTGTGGTGAGGAGGATATGAGAGTCGATGGGGAGTATCGCTCGTTCGAGGAGTAGGGAGATCGAGAGAAGCCGTCGGAACCGGAGGGGGCGGAGAAGTAGGAGATGCGGGAGTGACAACATTCGTAGGGGGGTATAAGGAGGGGGACCTTCGGGCAGCTGAAGCCGTCGAGGAAGCGATAGAATTAGGGACGGGGCGATGCGTAGTTTGTTGGTGGGAGTAGGTCGACGACGCATCGGTGGGGAAAGGGGATGACGCGAGGGTCGGTGTAGTGGTCTCAGGTCCAGCCTCGTCTCGGTAGTATTCAGTTGAGTGGTCTCGCGGCTCAGGGTAAATAGCGGTTGTGAAGGGTTGCTGGTGTTTGTTGGCCGGCATCACCGTCCTATCAACCAAGGTCGCTGAGCCGTTTGCCATGGGCATGGTCGGCTTTTGCTCGACCGCGAGGTCGGGCATCACGGGCTGTCCATTGGATACGGAGGACATGCTCGTCTGACGCGTCCTGGTTCTGTGACCGTTCATAGGGATGGGCTGGCTGGCGTCGGAAAGGTCGGACTGGGATGAGGATGACGCCGTGGACGAAGACGTATCGTCGAAGATGGCATTGGTTGTGTCGGGCCGAGCGGCAGGTTGTATGGTCAACCCATCAAGGGAAATATGCTTATCGGAAGGGATACCAAAGCTGGCAGGATCGAAATCAATAACGTGGTGAGAAGGGTTGTAAATAGCAGCGTTTCCGTCGGAGAGATAGGCAGGCATGTCGAGGAGGGCCAAGTCGTTGGGTGAAATTGTCGTCGTCGATGATGCGGGAAGGGGGTTGGTAAGGCAAGGTAGGCAAAGCAGAAAAGCAGGATTGATCGGACCGGTTCGCCAAGGAGAGGAGAGGACAGGTCAGGTACACAGACACAGGGGGCAGGGTGCGGGGGGAAGGAAATAATTTCTTTCCCCCGACACGGCGACTGGCAAGATCAAAGATTATCGACGAGGTCCAATGAAAAATAATCGAGTCGGGCGACGGGGTCGAGCGAGGCGTCAGAAACGGAACGGCTTGAAGGGATCGATCATGATTTCGAAGATGGAAGGTCGAAAGTCGATAGGGCTGTTATGCAGGGAGCAGATGGAGCAGAGAATGGAGCAGAGAGCGAAACTAAATTTGGAGACCCCTAATATCAGGAGAAACGGAATTAGGACTTTGGGCTGCTGGTGTTGATTGGCGACGAAAGACCGAGAGTTGAGGGAGGCATTTTGGGTTTAGGCGATAACAACAAACCTTGCGCTTTGCTGCTCGCTGGACGCTGGGGACAGGATACTGAGGTAGGCCTTGAAATGCTGGCTTTGGGGCGGGCGGGGGAGAGGCACGGGAACAAAGGAGAAACGAGGTGCTGGACCGACTTCTGATGCAATCGGCTGGAGAGGATTTGGCTGGGCTGGGCTGGGCTTGGGTACGAGCAAACGGACGTGACACCGCCAAAATGTCCTAGTGTCCCTCGTACTTTCCAGTTGTTGGGTGGGGACATCAACAGTGTTCAAAGTAGGAGGTACAATGTACGAAGTAGTCTACAATTGCAGCTGTGCTGAGTTGGGTGATTACGAAGTACTTTGTACACTGCAGCTTTGGGAAGGCGAAACAGCGACACACCAAGGCCAGGGACCAAGCCAAGAGGCCTGTGGGGGAAGGAACGAGGAAAGCTCGAACACTTTCAAAACTCACACTGTATTTCTTAGATATTATCCGAGCACAGAGCATCTCCAGGGCCTCAAACTACGCGATAACTGGTGGTGAGGGACATTATCTTACCACAAAAATACAGTGCAAATTGACTACAGTAAGCGACATCCATTAAAATTACAGAAGCGGGTTCTGTACGAAGTCGCTCAGCCCCCCCGTTCAAGTTCTCAATCTCTTCGCCCTGCGCCTCCACGCGATGCACCGCACCGGGGCCAGCCCAGCGCATCCCTGCTCCATGCGAAAGCCCAGCCGCCAGCCAAGCTCGTGTCTTCGTCAGCTCCCTAACTGCTTCCAGCCAGCGCAGCCGAGGATGCCATCGACTGTCTTTAAGGGTTCAGATCGGCATCATCAGAAAAGGTCAGAAAGGAGAATTGGCTTTATGTCACCTTCTCTGTTTCATGGGACCTGGAGTGCCTTGGGAAGGTCGCTCGTCCTTTTCGTTCCAAGAGGGCCGATTCCTTGGCCGCTTCTTGGCATGTTAGATGGGAGAGGTGCACCAGGTGCGAAGAATTACGAAGAATTGCCAGCCGTTGCTGCGGTCATACAAGTATCGATTACTTCTAGACTGTGAATTGTGGACAGAACAGGACACCGACGGGGCATTACCGGGCCCCGACAACCTCTACTTCGTATGTGGCCCGGTTCCCCCGCCAATGGTTCATATGAAGTACGAGATTCCAGGAGCTGAAAGAATTTTGAGTCAGCCTCCTGTTTCCTGGCAGCATGAAGGAAGTCCTTCGCCTGAAGCTGAAGATAGTACGAAGCATAATAATACTGCACACCCACGACGCGATTTTTCCATCTCGACTCCAACTGTTCGTGAACATCCGGCTAATAATAGCAGTCTTTAGGCATTCCAGATTCCCGGGTCTTGAATAATATCAATCCAGGACGTCAGACGAGTCTTAAGAAAAGGACGAAGTCGACGTTCCTACCCTTACTCCAGGCCTTTCCTATTGAGGTTCACCCCTGAGGAACAGGGATAACACCTGGACCCATCCATCCTCGAGATTCCACGAATCCTCTCGCCTGCAAAGGTCAAGTTTGAATTGATCCTCCTTAGCAGTAAATCGCGGCATCTTGAGTGTCTCCCATATGCCCTGAAGAGGCAAAATCTAGAACTGTAAAAGTATGTGACATTTCGCATATGAATGCCAGTCGGACAAACCAAGGTTTTGAAGTTTGATGATTCACTCATCGACAAATCACTGGTGATCACTGTCGCTCCTAACACATACATGCTCCCTTGTTTAAAGTATTTTAAAGTATCATGATGAGAATCAGATATCATCTCATATAAAACATCTGCAAACACAGCTGCCACTTACGGCTTGATGTGATTTGAGGCTCCCGCCACCAATTCTAAACCAAACTTTATCTTGCCAGAGGCTAATGAACTTGTGCACGCGTGCGTCTGCGAACGAATTCATGGGGCCCCCACGATTCGAAAGGGTTAGATGTTCCCAAAGAGGCCATACTCGGCGCCACCACCCAAATAACTAACCTTCCTCACTTGGAAGCTGATGGCATTTTGCCTGAAAAACGGAAGACAAGTGAAATTGGGCCTCTTGACCCATGCCCAGATTCCCCCCTTCTGCTGGTCACATCTTCCGTGAGATGTTCATCCTAAATCACTCCGTCTCCACCACCAGCCCAGACCTTCATCAGGTCAAGACTGGGCTCCCTCCCGCGGCAGGGAAAAAAAAGGAATTTACGACATGCAGAATGACCGCCAAGATCGCCAAGACAGACCTGTTCCATCCTCTTGTCACTAGAACCAATGCTTCCCAGGACCCCCCAAGCCGCTTATTCGGCAACCCTCACGCGGCGCACCAGCCCAGCCATCCAAATATAACTCGATCGAACTTGCTGCCGAGACCCCCTTAATTATACCCTCAATTGATCATCAGCAGAGAAGAGTTCGTGAAGAATTTCATTGTCACGTCGAAACCAGGAAAATTGTTAGAAACTCAGCCTTCCTTGACTCTGCCCAGCCAAAATACCAAGGTATGTGTGCCCAGCAAAAAAAAAGGAAAATCGAAATAAAGAAAACAAAAATGAAGAAAATAAAGAAGCCAAAAGAAGGAGACAACCCGCATGCGCATTTGCCCAAGATGGCACACTCTCCGTCAAGTCACCTCAGTAGGCATTTTGGATGGGAAGCATCTTCATAAGGAAGGTGAAATGTCAAATCCAACCCAAGCCGAAACCACATTCTTTTTTTTGATACTTGTAGAACATTGTTTCAACTTCCTACCTCGTGATATCTCTCTTACGACCTTCTACCACCTACCGCTCTAATGCTATGGCTCTGAGGCGGTCTCACTTGGCAGATTTAGGGTATTGATTCGTTCGTTCGTCTCGTCGTTGCGTGATTTAGTCTACTGCCATGGATCCATCCCTCCTTGTCGTATCGTTGATGCACTGTTTCCAGAGTGCCTTGGGAAGACATGCAGCTTGACGAACGCCCAGGAAGGACCTCGGATATCCATCATTCAAAAAGGTGTCCTGATGTTAAGGCCAGGAGCCATAGACCGTGGCCATAGACCGAAGCCAGAGACCGGAGCCAGAAACATGAGCAGAGACTCCAAAAGCCGTGTTAGGCGACCAGCCGTGGTTCTTGGGAACAGACATTTCAGAAAAGCACACAAGAATTAATCTCAATGGCTTCAATTTCGCTAAGCTGCTAACAAATACTTGCCACTTCCATCCTCAGACAATTCTATTCATTTGGTGAACTTGACGCTGTGAATCGTGAAATTGATTGTGGGTTGTGAGTCCAGGCGATGGGCAACGGGTACCAGAGTTTAGTTGCGGAAACAATATCGTCCCATCCCTAGGCCCAAGGATTCGGGCGCGTTCACACCATTTCAGGTAATGGGGTTCAGAGAGATCGAGGTTGTGGTTGTCCGATGTTTCAGGGTTCCCTCCAGTCCCCCCTCTCTCTGCCACCGGTATTCAGCTCTTCGTCCCAAATTCTCAACAGTGGTCCCGCTATATCAAAATGCTCGTGATGTGCTAGTTAGTAACAAATGCAAGGAATAAGAAAGGAACGCTCAAGTGTTTGGTACGCCAGACTCGAGGTCAGTCAAGTCGAGGAACCCGTCACCGCCTCGTGTCTCTCGATGGAGCTCCGTTTGCCTCGTGTAGTTCTCCACCAACGTGGAACGGCTCTAGCTCCTCTACAGCTTATTCCCATCTCAATAGGAACCCCTCTGCCGCCGAGTATCCTAAGGCCGGTCCGAAGAGGTGAAGAGGTGTTGAAAGCTGTCCTTAACCGAAATAATTCCCGCAAGAACTGCGTTCCATGCCATGGCCGCTCACATGCTCTTATGACAAACGATGCTCTCCAGTCCAGGCCTGCAGTTACTCGCGCCGCGAAGCCACAGATTCTTGAGAGCCCTCATTGCCGCTATCCACCAAATTGTCCTGGTCTTCCCCCTCTTCGGCCTCGGAGATGTTCAGTCCCTCCATCACGTCCGCGACCCAAATAGAGAATGCGTTTCCAGCCGCGTCGGAAGCGAAGATGGCCGTGGCCTCGGCGAAGGCAATCTCTCCGTAGGCCGACCTCTCAGAGAACGATCCGACACTACAAGCCTCATTTCTCCCAGCTGCGGCCGGCGAGGTAATCGAAAGAGATGGATCTCCCCGTCGGGTCCCGTGAAAGCAATGTCGAAGAACGCCACGGTAGCCGGGGTGTTAGGCTCGTAGTCGAGATCGCCAAATCCCGACGAGAACCTGCGAAAGATGGCCCTCGAGTTCCGCGAGGTTCGCGAATAGACGGTCCCGTCACCGAGGGAGCCAGAGCAGTAGACATCGCCGTCCTGCCTCCAGAGGGGCTAATAATCCGAGGCGAAGAGCGGTGGGTCGGGAGACAAGGGGCGTAGCATTGTGAACGAAAAAGGATGTTAAATATCAATTGCATGAGAATGGTCTCGGTTAAATGTTTGGTAAAGCTGTCAGCTGGGTTTTTATGGGGCCACGGGCGGCATGCATTGCAGGTTTTCGACGCGATGGATTGAGGGACTATGACGGAATAGGGCATTACTGCGCAGGAGGGATGGGGCCGCTGGGGCCCTGGCACGAGCTGAGGCCGAGACCGCAACCCGACAACATGTCCTATCGTCACCCGGCAGAAATGGAAGGCGATGATCTCGGGCTCGTTGCCAGTCGGGCCGGACAACTGTAGCCGAGTGCTCCTGCTCTTCCCGACCCGGGGGCAGATGGCCAGCAGGCCGCAGCCGGCAGCTCCATTGCCAGACCCGGTGCAACAGCCGGCGTTGAGTCATTCAGTTGGTAGTGCACTGTTAATGCCGTGTTAATGCCATACCGTGCTGTACTGGTTTAATACTTGGTACTGCTCATTGGGCAATCATCGAGCCAACACAGTATCGACGTCTGAACGAGATGATTTACAACCTTCAGTACTCAATGGCCAAACCCAGATCTAAGCCGCTTTTTTTTCCCCTTCTTTTTTTCGAAGACGGCTGAAATCGTCACTCCGGTGCTCTTGACATTCCCTAGGCCGCAGCATCCTTCCGGGGAAGACGGGACGGCGCAGCATGGAAACCGGTGTCCTTGGCACACTGTTTCTCCAGGAAAATGGACTCCTTCCAGGCTCCTTCCCCGCAAAATCCCGGGATTAGTCAACAGATCCATTCAAATTCATTCGAATTCATTCAAATTGTTAGTCAATTGCTCGTCGCGTTCCTCGGCTACGTGCGGCGAGATCGGCATCGTGCTACGGATCCTTCGAGCTTAGACTCTCCAATTGTCGTTGCTTTTCCCCATTCATACACCCCCATACACCCCCATAGAGCTCCCGCCCGGCTAACTATTGGACCTTCAAAGAGACCTTCAAAAGAAGAGGTTTCTCTCGCCAGCTTCGTGAACTTTCCGGATCCTTTCTCCTTCCCTTTCTCCTACATCCTTCTTTTCCTTTTCGCAAGTCAATTGTCCGTTGACAGAACGCTGTGCTGTTAGCTCCAAACCTCCCCCTCCCCTCCCCCCAATAATCATGACGATCCCCGTGTCCCGCCTCCTCGCCCGGCGAGTTATCCCCAGGGCATGCGCCCTCCGCTCCGGAGTCAGCTTCGGTGTCTCGAGGCCCATGAGCACCGCTGCGGACCAGGCTGTCTTCAATTGGGAGGATCCCTTGGCTGTCAAGGCGTTCCTCACTGAGGAGGAGATTGCTATCTCGGAGACGGCAGAGAAGTATTGCCAGGAGGTGCTTCTTCCCAGAGTTCTTCGTGAGTGTTTTCTCTCTTTCTCTTTTTTCACCCTACCTGCTCCCCACCCTCAAACGGGAGGAGAATATTTTAAACTACGAAGCTAATACAAGTTTGCGACGTTCCAAACTAGAGGCCTACCGCGAAGAGCACTACGACCCCAAGATCCTAGAGGAGATGGGAGATATGGGCCTCCTCGGCGCCACGATAGAAGGATACGGATGCGCGGGCGTGTCTACGGTAGCCAGTGGTCTCATCACCAAAGCCGTCGAGCGCGTGGACAGCGGTTACCGATCCGGAATGTCCGTCCAGTCGTCGCTCGTGATGGGAGGAATCTACGAAATGGGCACAGAGGAGCAAAAGGAGAAATATCTCCCCGAGATGGCCAAGGGTAAGCTCATCGGAGCCTTCGGCCTCACGGAGCCCAACCACGGCAGCGACCCCGGATCGATGGAGACGGTGGCCAAGCCCCATCCCACAAAGACGGGATACTACTCCCTTTCGGGATCCAAGACGTGGATCACCAACTCGCCCATTGCCGACGTGCTTCTCGTGTGGGCCAAGCTCCAGGAGACGGGCAAGATCCGCGGTTTCCTCATCGACCGCAAGGATTGCCCCCCCGGAACCCTCGAGACCCCCGCGATCAAGAACAAGAACGGCCTCAGGGCCTCCATCACGGGAATGATCCACATGGACGGATGCCCCGTCCCCGCGGCCAACATGTTCCCCAACATCGAGGGCCTCCGCGGTCCCTTCAGCTGCCTCAACAGCGCCAGGTACGGCATCGCGCTGGGCGTGACGGGCGCGCTCGAGGACTGCATCGCGAGGGCGCGACAGTACGCCCTGGAGAGGAAGCAGTTCAAGGGCAACCCGCTCGCCAAGTACCAGCTCATCCAGAAGAAGCTGGCCGATGCGGCGACCGACGCAGCGTACGGCACGGTGGCGGCCATCCAGGTCGGTCGTCTAAAGGACCAGGGCCTCGCTACGCCGGAGATGATTAGCATGGTCAAGAGGCAGAACTGCGATCGGGCGCTTCACAATGCTCGTGTGCTCCAGGAGATCTTTGGTGGGAATGCTGTCAGCGATGAGTACATGATCGGAAGGCACGTCGCGAATCTGTACGTCACGCAGACATACGAGGGCCAGAGTGATATTCACGGTAAGTTACAATCCTCGGATCTATTTGATCATTTGCCTTTTTTTTGGGTTTTTTGGGATTTTTGATGAGCTAATTCTGCCTCGAACAACAGCGTTGATTTTGGGCAGGGCCATAACCGGCGTTCAGGCCTTCGTATAAGAAATAAGAATCCGTCCTCCGAGCTCGGGCAACTTCAAAGATTTCGCTCCCCCGATAAACATATACCGAAAACTTCTATTATTGCATTTATTCCCAGTACCGTGTAGGTAGCGTAGGTAGATAATGACAGGAACTATCAAGCAGGGCAAAATGTTTTTTGTTTTTACCAGGCGACCCGCTCAACTCTGTAACGAACTTTGATCGTGACATTGGACCATGACTGCCCCCAAAATCCGAAATCAAACCACGGTGTTCGACGACGTCATCTCGTTGGTTCGATCGGACGACTCCATCGATAACATCTCGCGCTGATTGGGTGAGACACACAATTTGCGGTGCTGTCGACTTCCTACAGACCAGCACACTCCTTACCATTGCCCCAACGCTGTGTGTCGCCTCAACTTTAAGACCGCTCGCTAGTACCATCAATCACCTCAAGAGCTAGTCGTGCCAACTTTACGAAGTATGCGGTTCGAAACAGTGCAGTCGAAGATGGCTAACATCATCGGGGGAGATTGTCTGTTTGACGTTTTTTGATGCTGCCATACCGCTGGGGTCGGGAGATACTTCGTACGCGTGTCTGGCAGCTCTGGCGACAAGCTCGGTTGTTTCAATTTGGTTTTACTCTGTACGTGAATGGGTTCTTGGGAAGATGGCACATTCATTGATTGGTTCTTTCGCCGTGTGGCAGATTGGGTATCTCACAAACGGTTTTGGTCAAGTTGGTAATAGGTATCTTGATTTTACCAAATAGGAAGGGAATTGTGATGTTGTGATGCAAGCGACTTCGCACCTGAAGAAAAGACGCATTTGGCTTCAAGGCAGAAATGGGACTTGTTGGCAACATTTACTCCAGGTACGAAGTACATATATACATACAAGAATATGCGGCTAATTCAAAGTACCAGAGACATAGACTCATGTACGAATCCTGATTGAGACAAACAGCAACAGCAACAGCAACAGCATTCCCAATTGATGCCTCGCCCATCTAGAAAAAGAAAAAAGCTCGGGGGAAAGATGACTTTGCTCTTCCACACCCGCCGGAATCCTAGATTCTATGTAAGTCAGATTTATTCCCCGGTAATACTTTGCTCTCCGTATTTGGGCTGAAATCTCCGGGGACTAATGTAGGCGGAGTATATTTACGCCGCCGCCATCGGTATTGGACCCCGAAGCCACGGAATGTTTGTCCGTCTTCTGGGCTGCGGAATGTGGCACCGAACGGAATCCCAAACCCGATCAACAATCCAACCGACAAAGAGTAATACAAGAGTGAAAAAATAGAAAAACAAATGAAGGCAAACGGAGGAAACGGAGGAAACGGAGAGAGAGGATTGGTAAGGAAACATGTGACGGTTTAAATCGTTCCTTCCACAGACTTAACGAGGCGGGAGCTCTTCCTTCCCTTTCATTCCACCTCGACAACACCATCTTCTTGTTTCTTTGTCCGCCTACACTTTCGACTTTCGACTTTCGACTTTCGGAGAGGCAACATTGGCAAAACTCCATCTTGAACCGACAAAAGGACGAAGGACACAGAGAAAGGTCCCCGTCTTGGCCTTGCCTGTATTCGACTACTGTGACCTCCCATTGAAAACTCCCCCCATCTACCTTCGCGATGATGGGATTCCTGCACCGCTCCTACCAGATAATGGGGGGCTTCAGCGTGCCCGCCAAGGTTGCCAATCCTATTCGGTTCGGCATCCTGGGCGCTGCAAACGTCGTGTAAGTGGTAGCTGAAGTCTCTATCTTCTCGTCAATTTCGTTTTAATCTCTAGCTATATCGGTGGTCGGGAAGTGGCTAACAGAAAGACATGGCACCGCCAGCCCCCAATCGCTGATCGGACCTGCAAAGCAACACCCGGAGGTCGTCGTGCAGGCGGTTGCTTCGCGCGACCGGAAAAAGGCCGAGGCTTTTGCTAAGAAGCATGGAATCCCGCAGATCTTTGATAGCTACCAGGGTATGTTGATTCGTTACCCTGACACCTTGACACCTATCATTCCATCATCCTACAGTTTTATGTCCCTAGCAGCCCCAGCACAAATCTGCCCGAGGCGACCGTATTGATGTCTCCCTCGCTAACCTAATGCCTTCTTGATTAATGTTATTAGCGCTCCTCGATGATCCGGATATCGATGCGGTCTACATCCCTCTACCGAATTCGCTACACTACGAATGGACCATCAAGGCACTCAAGAAGCGGAAGCACGTCTTGCTGGAGAAGCCATCCGTGTCAAATGCCATCGAAGCAGAGCGTCTGTTCCACTCCCCTCTCCTACAGGGCCCCGACGCCCCAGTCCTGCTCGAGGCATCCCTATTTCGCTTCCCACCCAGCTGGCACCTCTGGGAATCCGTCATCGACCGGCCCAACATCCAACACGTCGATGCCAAAATGATCATCCCCCGCGGCGTCATCCCGCGCGAGAACAACATCCGCTGGGAGTACGAACTCTCCGGCGGCACCATGATGGACGTCATGTATCCTCTGGCCTGGGTGCGCGGCACAATTGGCACCGAACCGCTCGAGTGCGAATCGTGCGAGACGGAGGCCTACGGCAAGTGTGATTGGAAGTTCGATGCCCACTGGCGTTTCCCCAACGGTGTGACGGCCGACACGCATGGTAACCTGCAGTCCGGCATGACGGAGGCAGGACTGCCTCGTCTCGAGGTTATCCACAAGCCCGTTCGCGTCGATGATGCGTCGCTTCCCGCGGGCCAGATCAAGACGCGCACGCGCAAGGCGACGTACGTCAACCCGCTGGCGTCCGCCGTGTATCACAGCATCAACATCGAGGACGAGTTCATCATTCGAAAGCAGGGACCCCGAGGCGCTAGCGACGGGCCCGTGGTGAAGAAATGGAAAACGAAGGAGACGAAGAAGGGCTACACGTGGAAGGAGATCGGTCTCGACTATCCCGGGGAAGCGTATTACACGCCATACCGGTGGCAGCTGGGCGCCTTTGTCGACCGCATCAAGGGTCGACCGGGCACTGGCAAGTGGAACACGGGCGAGGACAGCATTGCGCAGATGAGAGCGACGGACTTGGCGTATGAGAAGTCGGGACTGGGATTGCGCCCGACGAGCAACTATCAGCCATGATTGAGAGAGGGGGTAATTTGGGGTAATTTGGGGTTGGTATTCGATTTGCATGGACACTGACGGGTGATCAATGATGGATCGTGTTTATTCTGTTTCTTCGGAACGCATACAAAGTATGCAATGTTCTTCATCTTTCCTCGGGAAGTTATCAAATACCTCTGAACTGTTTTCTTTGCTTGAAACCTTTAATATCTTGGGGGTTGGCCTAGTGACTCCAGCTACTGAGTCTGTCTGTACACTTACACTTAGGCGCCTAATCCCAGCAAACTCTACCTTATTCACATGATGCAATCCACTTCTTCTACTGTTCCAGCTTTCAATATGGTGCTTTTGTTTTTCTTCCGACTATCAACTGTTGATGTTTCCAGCCGTCTATCCTTTCCCCCATGTTCCTTTTCCTATTGACTTATCTCAGGGCAAGTATGAGAGTGGAAAGGAAAGCTTGGAAATCTATGAATAGGAAAGCACCTCCTTTTGGTTTCCTTTTCTTTTTATTTTCTCTTTTTCTCTTAAAAAATAAAAATATAAAAAAAAATCAAAAAAAATCATCATCTAAACACTACCGAAACCTGAAATGGAGAACAAATGAAGGAAAGAGCAACCCCATCATCGAATGTTCATCAAACCTTCATCAAATCTCATCAAATCTCATCAAATTGGTGGGAGAAAGGCAAGAATGACATGACACTAGACAAAACAATAAAACATAGAAATAAAAGATAAAAAGATGGAAAATAAGAAACAAAACAGCAACAACCCTCAACCATCCCCGGCACTCCCAGAACATCTCAAATCAAGCAGTCAATCCCACGAACCTACTCTTCGCCACCACGTCAAGTGCCAGAGCCGCCAGCGACGCGCTCTGCATAATAGTGAATATCGACACCTCGGCGGCTGCGCGGCTGACCAACATGTTCCGCAGCTCCACGGCCACGAGCGAGTCTATGCCATACACCGCCGGCGGCTGCCTGAGATCAATCTCGTCCGTGGGGATCGTGAAGATAACGGCTAGTTTATCGGCGATCGCCTCACCTACCAGCTCCGCTGCGGCGTCGCGCGATTCGGCCTGCGCCAGTCTCGCCGCGAGTGTCTGACCTGGCCCGGCCCCGCTGCTCTCCTGGGATGGAAGGTTTTGCCCATGCGACTCGCCGTGCGTGAGCGGTAGGTATCGCGCGTCGCGGGACATTTGCGACTTGCCCTCCGGATCCCATTGTGGACCGGGGCCGGAGTTCAGGCCCAGCAGAATCTGGGGTTGATCGCGTGGCGGATTCACGATGGCTGCTTGGATCGCTGCGAGGACGGCATTCTCGGGCAGCATGATGGTTTGACCCGATTTCTTCATGCGGTCGGTGACGCCGGCTGTTTCGGCCACGTATCCCACGCCCTTGACGGCGCCGAGATCGAGGGATACACTCGGCAGCCCACGACCAGTGCGCCACCGCGCCATGGCATCCTGGTAGGCGCTGCCCGCGGCGTAGTTGGCTTGGCTGACATTCCCTAAGATTCCGGACAGCGATGACAGCATGATGAAGAAGTCCAGGGACCCGGGCTTGGAGAACTCGACGTGCAGGTTCCACGTGCCGTCGACCTTGGGCCGGATGCATGTGCGCCAGTCATCCAGCGTCATTTGCTCGATGATGGAGTCCTGGAGCACCATGGCACCCTGTATGACACCTCGGACGGGGGGCAAGCCTTCATCCTCGCATGCTCGAAGGGCCTTCGCAAGCTCTCCGGGAATAGATATATCGCAGCTGATAGCCATGACGCGACACCCGGCCTCGCGTAATCCAGATACGAAGCTGCCCGTTTTCTCCGGGTTTCCGGCACTGCGCGATAGCAGTATCAAGTTTCTGGCTCCCTGGTCTACCAGCCAATGGGCAATAGAACGGCCGAGACCGCCTGCGCCACCAGCAAGAAGGTAAGACGCATCGGGCCGAAGCTGAGCCGTTTGGGAAGAAGCTATACGAGGCAGTACCTTGACCTTCTCATCGGGAGATGTTCTCAACACGAGCTTTCCTGTGTGTTTTCCCGTCTGCAGCAATCGGTAGGCCCTGGATACTTCACCCATGGAATACGTGGTCACGGGATGGATTGGCTTGAGCACGCCCTCCTCGACGAGATGCGCAATTTCACCCAACACGCGATGGGCGTCGGGGCCCCGGCGTCGCAGCAGAGTCATCATGTCGACCGAAGTATAGGATGCAACGCGCGAAAAGGTACCCATCTCAAGCAGACTATTTCCCTCGAGATCCTTCTTGCCGATCTCGACAAGGTGACCGAAAGGCGCAAGGACGTTGAAGCTCGCCTGCAGCAAAGGCCCCGCGAGAGAGTTGAGCACCACATCGACACCCTGCCCACCGGTAGCCGCGAGAACGGCCGGCGCAAAGGACGCATCTCTGCTGCTGAAGATGTGCTCGTTCGGAATTCCGTACTCGCGAACCAGCAACTCCCGTTTCTCCGGAGAACTCACCGTGGCGTAAATGGCCCCGGCATGGAGATGTCTTTTGGCAAGCATGATGGCCGCCTGGCCAACTCCGCCCGCGGCGGCATGGATAAGAACCGATTGTCCTGGCCGGAGGCGGGCAATCTCGACGAGACTGAAAAAGGCGGTGCCGAATATCATGGGGAGAGATGCGGCCTCTTCAAAGCTCAGACCGCGAGGCATGTGTACGACGCCATGCCACGAGATGCGGACACGGCTCGCAAATGGGCCGAGAAGCAGGGCCATGACGCGGTCTCCGACGCGGTAACCCTGCGCTTCGGCTTCGGCGCCTGCGCGGGTGATGATGCCGGAGCACTCGAGGCCCATCACGCGCTCGCGGAGTTGGCCCATGGCAACCATCACATCGCGGAAATTGAGCCCGTACGCGCGGGGTTCTATCTCGACAATGTCGGGCGGTAGAGGGGAGTTTGTTCCTTGCACGTCACTGCGGCTCATGCTCTTGTCATCATTAAAGGCGAGAGTGTCGAGGAGTCCCGGTATGCCGACGTCGAGGCGCAATGGCCGGTCTTCCTGGAACAAAGGCTCAGTCAGGAGGAGATTCTCCGGGTCGCGCCAGTCTTGGGTTGGCGGTTCGGCAACCATCTTGTTGCGATCAACATCCTTATAGAACCGCGGGATCAACAAGACTCCGCCTCGTTCAGCGTACTCGAATTCGCCCTGTGGTGACGAGGCCGGGGCAGCCGATGTCTTGGCTTCCGTTTCTTGGAGGCCAAAGCTCAGTTCAAGCACTCGCCAAATCGTAGATATATGCTCTGGGGACCACCGGTCATTCACTTCGGGATCCAGGTCCAAGTACACATAACTCCGTCCAAGGTACTCGTTTCGCAAGGCGCGCAGGAAGCCGTGGCTCAAGCTGAGATTCGGGTCCCTGCATTCAACAGCTCCACCTACGGTAACCCAAAGGAGACCTTTGCAGGACGAAGAAAGAGTCTTGATGACTTCGAAGCTGCCGGAGTCGAGATTGTGCAATATCGGCTGCTCCACTTCACCCAGGAAGACGCAGATTTTCCCTGAGTACAGACTACCGTCCGCGGCAGACGCATCCTCAATAGTTACCACGGTGGGGGTAGTCCCTGTCGCTTCCTGGATACGCGTCGCGAGTGAATCGAGAGCAGTTTGGCGAGGCAGGGCTCTGCGGCTGACAACGAGAACAACCTCCTCTGTCGAAGAGAGCCTGGGTACTTGGTTCGGTTTCAATTGGACGGTTGACATGAGGGTGCTGAAAGAATATAAATTATCACTTTCGCAGTCGCGAATTTCAACATCAATGCCACTAAAGCCAGCGCCTCTTAGGATCTGGTCCCAGAAAGGCACCGAGAGGGAAGACGTCGTCTCCCTCTCCGGTTCCTCACTTAACCACCATCCAGGAAGTAGGCCAAAGGTAAAACCAATGTCGACTGGATCCTGAGTTGTCTCCATCAATAGAAGCGTGCCACCAGGCTTCATCAAGCTGTGGACATGGGCCATAGTGCGAGCCATGGACTTGGTTGCGTGCAAGACCTCACACGCCACAACAATGTCATAAGTCCCCAGCTCAAAGCCCTGGGAGGCGGGATCCTTCTCGATGTCCAGCCTGTCAAACCGCAGAATGTCAAGCCACGCTGCGAATTCGGAGCGCGCGGCCTCGAAGAAGCCAGACGAGATATCGGTAAAGTGCCAGCTTTCAACGAGGGGCCCGTCTTCTCCCGGTGAACCGAGTGCCGCGAGCAAGCGACGAGTCGCGCCGCCCGTTCCGGCGCCAATCTCCAAGACACGAGCTCGCGGGTTCTTGTGCACGACTCGACGTAGAAGTGCAGCCATTTGTAGCAGAGACGGCACCATCCGCGTCGCGTCGGCGTAGTACCGGTACAACAGGCGGTCTTCCATCATGACTTCGAGGGGTGGCCGCTCGCCTCGGAGCATGGGTACAAGAAGTGGACCGAGTCGACACACCATTTCGCCCTCAACACTCTGCTCGGCAGCTTGTGCTGCGTACCGTTGGCGGTCCTCCGGGCTATCCGCCGTCCACGTATCGCTACCCGGACCTTGCCGTCCTGAATTAGCCAGATCGATTAGGTCCTTCATCCAGCGATGAAACTTGACGTGATGCGGTTCCAATCGAGTGATGTCCTCTGCTGTTAGCACTCGCAAAGCATCGTGGCAGTAGTGGACGCAGACCCGCCGGAGTGTCATGACAAGGGCCCTGTCGACGTCGTGTTCAGGACGGCTGAGGTCCTTCTTGATCTGGGCAAGTGCCTGGGGCTGCGGCAGTGAAAGATCGGCGGCCCACTCCAATCTACTGCATAGCTCATTCTCCCACTTGCCCTTCTTGCTGGCTGCGTCGTTGTCATCGGCATCTGGGCTGCTGATGGTGCCACCGCCACCCATAGACTGACAGACAAGGTCCCGAATCTCCAGAATAGGCTCTGCGGTGGTAGAAGAGTCGTCCGTGACAGTGACGCTGGCCTGGAAACTCTGTGCACCGGAATGTGACAAAGACGCGTCGCATCGGAATATGTGGCCTGCCTCGCGGGTAATGCGGCTAGACACCCACAGCTCCTGGATAGAGCGCGGCAGCTTGGCGTCATCCGCCGAGACACCAGCACCGGGAAGGGCACAGTAACACGACAGGACGAAAGCGTCAAGAGTCGTCGGATGCAGTACGTGATGTCGCGGCAGGTCCCGCTCAATGGCGGTGTCTGCGACAGTGACTCGAGAAATCGACCGAGGCTCCTTGCCATCTTGTTCGATGTCAAGGGTGTTTTGGAATTTGGGGCCATGATAGATGCCACGGGCTCGGAGACCGGCAAACATTTCGTCTGGGTCGATACGGCGCGTGTAACCCGACAGAGAGGGGCGCTTTGAGTTCGCGGCGGGCGGAAGCAGAGATGTGCCTCCCTTCGTACTCTCTATCTCTATGGTGATCGAGCCCTTGGCATGAAGAGTCCACTGGTTATCCGAGCTTACGGAGGACACTTCGAAATGGTGCCATCCGCGGGCGCCAATAACTCTGTCGCTGACGGGAACTAGCTTGGTTTGGATTTCGATTCCGTCGGCTGTATCTGGAACTACGAGAGCCGCCAGCAAATCGACGTCCCGTAGCCGATATCTCCCCTCAGGCCCCGAGGCGTTGTTTGTTTCGGATCCCTTGGCGCGCTTGATTCTTTGCTGCTTCAAGGCCTCAATGGCAAGACAGACGTATCCGGCACCGGGATAAACAATGTTGCCCTGTACCACGTGGTCTCGGAGCCAGGGGCTCTCGGCGACCCGAACAATATTCCTCCAGGCCATTGCATCGGGGTTCACGCCAGGGACGAGAGAGCCCAGGAGGTCATGTGGCTCTTGGTCTCGAGAGCAAATACTTCGGTTGAAGCGCGATTCCAGCCAATGTCTGTTGTTATGATTCCAGGGATAGGAAGGGAGGTCCGTCAGGACGCGTAGCTTGTGGCGCTGGACGTGAGCCAGGTTGATCTGCGTGAGGTTGACTGGGACACCCTCGCGGAGAAGATTCACGGCCATCGTTCGCATGCTGTCAACGGCATGCTCGTTGCGAACCAACGCGCCCCAGTAGGGTAAGTCCAGGCCATCGAAGTCGGGCAGCGACAGGATCTCTCGGATCGGAGCGGCAAGGGCCGTGTGGGGACCAATCTCAAGAACCAAGTCAATGTTTGCGCCGCTGTTCAAGGAGGAGGAGGGAGTATCACCGTCGATACCACCAAGAACCATGTCGGTGAAAGCTTCGACAAATCGAACTGGTTGCACAAGGCTCCCAACCCAGTGCTCGGGAGCAGTAATATCGCTGAGCCGGGTAACGCGGCCACCTGTGACGGCAGACGAAAAGGCTACCTTGGACTGGTCATTGGAACTTGAATTTCCATGGTCGGGTAAGTGCTTTCGAAGGAGATCCAGATACGGCCCTGCAATAGGCAGCATGTGATGAGAGTGGTAACCAGTCTCTACCTTGAGACGACGCGCAAACACGCCCTCCTGTTTGCACATGTCTTCGATTTCCTGTACTGCACTTACATCTCCGGCAATCGTGACACTCTGCGGACTGTTGATACAGGCTATGGTGGCCTTCCCACCGGAGGATGCCACTCTCTCGAGGTAGACCTGCGCTTCATCAGCGCCAAGCCCAACTGCGACCATGCCGCCCCCCTCACCCGGCGATCTCAATCCCGGATCTGCTGCGAGAGCGGCGCGGAAATAGGCGGCTGCCATAGCCTGGCGTAAATC
Organism: Scedosporium aurantiacum; assembly: GCA_000812075.1. Taxonomy (NCBI): domain Eukaryota; kingdom Fungi; phylum Ascomycota; class Sordariomycetes; order Microascales; family Microascaceae; genus Scedosporium; species Scedosporium aurantiacum. The sequence goes on from JUDQ01000194.1 coordinate 22,173, forward strand.
AAGTGCACCAGCAGCATAGGCGGCTGCGATCTCACCCGATGAATGGCTCACAACAGCCGCGGGCTCAATGCCCCATGCCGCGAGTAACTGCACAAGTGCGATCTGAAGGGCCACACAGATGGGGATGCTGAGAGCCGTGGCATGCACGCGGGTCGACTTGGGGTCTCGCTGCAGCTCTTCCAGGAGAGACCAATCCGCGCCGAGGTCTCGAAGATGTCTCTCGGCTTCTTTCAGGGATGATTTGAAAATGGGATACGCCTGTATCAGCTCGCGACCCATGGCGTACCACTGCGCCCCTTGGCCCGTGAATACCATGCCGATACGCGTTCGTCGCGAGGGGACTCGGACTGGAGTGAATTGAGGCGAGCCAAGGGCCCCAATGGCCTCCTCTAGGAAACCTTGGCCTTCCTCAGCACCGAAACGTACTTGGCTTGCGGCAATCCACGGAAAACGCGTTCGTCTCTCCCCGAGCGTGTAACTGAGATTGCGCATGAGCTCAAGACCTGCGGCCCGTGAGTTGATGATGTTCGCATCATTTCGGTGCTTCTCCAGGTATTCCTTAAGATCCGACACCATGCGCCGGCAGGTCTGCTCATCACGCGCGCTGAGCACAAGGATCGTTCGCTCCTCGCCAGCTTGGTCGGCCGTCACAGCATCGTGGTCATAATTGCCGTTCACCCCGTTCGCCCCGTTCGTATAAGGTGCGGGAGACTGAGTCCGCAGATCCGGCGGTGCCGCTTCTAAAATAACATGGGCATTGCTACCGCCATAACCGAAATTGTTCACAGACGCACGGCGGGGCAGAGAGATAGACTCGGCTGCTGGCCAATCTTCGAGACGAGATGCAACTTGGAGGCGCCACTCGGGCAGGGACAGTTTAGGGTTGGGCTTCTCGAAGTTTATGCTTGGCGGTATCAGACCCCTTTCGAGGGACAAGATGACTTTGACGAGACTAGCAAGTCCGGACGCTGCTTCGGTGTGGCCGATGTTTGTCTTCAGCGAGCCGATCCGGAGAGGAGCATCCTCACGTCGAGATGACCCGCCGAAGACAGCGGCGATGGCGCGGGCCTCGATTGGATCCCCGGTGGGGGTCCCTGTACCATGAGCCTCGAAGTATTGCGTGTCTCTCGGGTCCAGACCTGCGCGGCGATAGCACTCGCGCATAAGAGCCTCTTGGGCAGCTTGCGATGGCGACGTAATCGTCTCAGTCCGGCCGTCCTGGTTGAGCCAGGTCTCCCGTATGATGGCGCGTACCGGGTCTCCTGCCGCTTGTGCGTCGGAGAGTCGCTTCACAACAATGGTTGCGACACCCTCACCTCGGCCATAGCCATTCGCGCGGTGATCAAAGGCGTACGATCGGCCGTCGGGGGAGAGCATGCCCAGCGAACCAAACACCTTGAACATGTCGGGATTGAGGAGCAGGTTCGCGCCGCTTACAATGGACATGTCCGCTTCACGCGAGCGAAGACTCTTGACGGCTTGGTGTAGGGCCACCAGTGTCGTTGAGCAGCCGGTGTCGACGGTCATGCTGGCGCCGCAAAGGTCGAAGAAGTGCGAGAGGCGGTTGGAAGACATGGCCGAGAAGGTCCCTATGGGCAAGAAACGAGGTAGCTGATCCTCGTCACGTACGAGACCCTCATGGTAATCGTGTGAGAAGACGCCAGCAAAGACAGATGTGTTGGATCCAGCAATTGCTGAGAGTGGTAAGCCAGCTAAAGAACGGGAGAACAGATGTCAGTTCTGCTATGTGTCACGGATGCTCTCTTTTTTTTTTTTCTTTTTTTCATTGCTTACCATTTTCCAAGGCTTCGTACGCAGACTCGAGCTGCAGCCGGAACTGAGGATCCATTGCCTATTACGACTTTATTTAGCACTCACAGTATCCGAGGGCAGGGGTTGGGGGTTTTCCACTTACCGCTGCCGTCTCGGCAGAGAGGTTGAAGAAAGCGGCATCGAAGAGTCCGACATCCTCCTCGATGAAATGAGCGCCTTTTGCATTCGTCTACACATACAAAAACTTGTAAGTCAGTTCCGTCCCCATTACGTCTTTTCCATCATCTCGTAAGATTCCCTCTCAGCTTTATCTGTCATTGGACTTGCTAGAACGTACCGTGCTCAGCTTTTCGTGATTCGGATGGTGTGTCCCCTTGGTATTGAATCGTGAAGCGGGAATTTCCGACCAGGCGCTCCTGCCCTCGGCGAGCAATTTCCACAGGTTCTCCGGGCTACTTGCGGTGCCCGCAAACTTGCAGCTGAGGCCGATGATGGCGATGGGCTCGGTGGCCCAATTATCGGATGTGCTCCCCATGGCTGCAGGATGACCAGGGCTCAGGTCTTGCGTAAACTGGAAATGTCAATGTCAAAGCGTGGTTTCTCCCTTTTTAGAGATGGACTAATATCGTAGCGTCGAAGTTCACGGCAGGTTTTACTGAGTAGTTTACTTGCTCTCGGTCAAGCAAATTCTATGTCTGCATAGAGTCGGGTCGAAGTGATGCGCCTTGCGATATTGAATACTGATTTATTCCTTTCAAGATAAGTGAAGAGTGATGTTCCTCGAATTCGAGCTGAATGAAATACTCTCTATACACAGTTCTAATCTATCCTAAGGGTGGTGGACGCTCTCCCCGCCATGGGCTATCTCCTACGCATTCTCTTGAGGCTATGGTCGATAGGCCGGATCATCCAGGCAGGCGTCCGGACTGGCTCCGGATCAAGGATGATCTCACTTACACCGAGTCTGGCAAAAAGTCCAGGATGTCATTCTTGAGGACGAATTACTCCGAATTTTGCCGGAGCTTTGACGGAGTCAGAGGTTCTTCATCGGAGCTAAGTATGTCGTTGCCCAGGAGAATCAAAAGTCCGAATCCGCCGGTTTCGGTGTTCGGAGAAGACGGAACTAGGGGGCACCAAAGGTTTTTCGAGTAAACCATAACCCCCCAACGGATTCCATGTAACCCTTGCCCGGAAAGGAAAGTTTCATCCAAACTTCGAAGCGATGGGATGGATGGGTGAGATGGGTGAGGGTCGGCGGTCATCCGGGTGAACTCGTACCGAAAGCCAATTGCAGAGTATGAGCATGTCATCTAATGATGCCGGATCATGGCGAAGGCTGGAGTGTTTGGGTGATGATCCAAAGAACAACAACACATCACGGCTCTAGAATCCCGAATCTCTACGGCTCAGTATTGGCAATTCATCATGCTGATACGAAGTACGCTAACGTGCCTTACGCGAATGCCTGGACACCTTCCATCCTCGCCGTACGACCCACTCTCAATGGCAGCGGCGTGGGACACAGGGCTTCGGTTTTCGATGCCTGCGGGCGCTCATTGCAAAACACAGGCATGGAAAGGTATGAAGGCGTCATATGGATTGCCTATGGTGTATTGGCCACAGCGGGTCTTCTAATCTTAAAGTTGACAAAAATGGCACTCAAAGGTTCCTACCCCCCTCTTCTTCTGCCTTGGAGGGTGAGGGGTGTGTGTGAAGCTGAAGATTCCCTTTCCCCCGCAACCGCACACCTCTACGCCCTGGCCTAGATCCGCCAGGAAGGATTCATTCAGCTGCAAGGCCGGGCTGACGTTGCATCACATCCCGCTTCTTCAACGGACAAACCCACCCCCGGGGTGTGTTCAAGGTGTGTTCGTCGTGGTGTGTTCCTCCTGCTTGCGACGGGACAACCCAAAAAGCCGGGGCGATCAGTAATTCCCCGTAGCCCTAAGGTGGCATGTAAGACATACGTAGGCGCCTTTCTTTTATTTATTTTTCACTCTTTTACTTCAAGTTTCTATTTTTGGCCATGCTGGGGGTGTAAGAGTATGAAAGAGAAGAGCAAAAAGCAAAGAAAAGGAAAAAAAGTCCGGACCTTGAGGAGGCGCAAGCAACATAGGACGGGGCGAACACATATTTCCTGTTTATTATACGAGACTAGGATTCGGTCGGCGCCGGTTACACGTAAGTAGGTAGGGAGGAAGGAAGGAAGAGGCGTTGTCCGGGTTATCTATCTTCCTTTTGCATGGCCTTTGTCTGTCTCCGGTACACTTGGCTTACCATCTCAAACATCTCCGCGCAGGTACTGGCTCCTGGGCCTTAGCTGAGGGAAGAGAGAGCGGCATACCGGGGGTTTTGTCTTGGAGATTATGTTGTGGCCTTGAAGTCGATGTTCTATCCAGTATGGATAGCTCCTCGTTTCTTTCTTTTTATTTATTTCATGTCTTGAAACCGCGTTCCTTTGTGACACCGGGTTCATTCGTTCTACCATTTGTTGTCTTTTTCTTCTTCTTCATCATACATACCTGTACTCTTCTAGATATATGATCTCTATACATTACTACTCTATCGTACAGTACCTGCACCTTCTTTAGTGCCCAGACACTTGATATCCAATCATGGTGCCCCCACAACTTTGTGTAAGTCCTACCTGACAACGGAGGGTGACTGTGGAACATACAGAGAAGTGGGAGAGGTAGAGAGTCAAGTTCGGGAAAATAGCCGGGTTTCAACAGCCTAGACTTCCATTTTCTTATCCTTTTACCTTTTTTCTTTCTTTTTTCTTTCTTTTTTTTCTTTTTTCTTTCTTTTTTTCTTTTTTCTTTTCTTGTTCTTTGTGTTGTACTTTTCCCAACCAAGATACAAACTCACATTATATAAAATCCAAAACTGTACTTCTCGTTGTTAACACAACTTTACCTTCTCATAGTGCTCCGCCCTAGCGGCAGTGTTGGCCAGCAAAACGGCGTTTCCAGGAAGTTCCGCGTACACGCATTCCCTGACATCATACTTCTCTGCCCAAGAGGCCGAGGTACACCCCAAGTGCATCGTTTTGCCCACCGGTCCCCAAGATGTGTCACGCGCCGTCAAAGTCCTCGCGGGATTGAACTGCCAGTTCGCCGTTCGCTCCGGGGGCCACTCCATCTACGCCGGCGCGGCCAATATCGAAGGGGCGGTGACAATAGACCTCCAGGGACTCGACGCCGTGAGCATCAATGAGGAGACCTCCATCGTTTCCGTCGGTCCGGGGGCGAGATGGGGGAAAGTATACGCTGCAGCCGAGGCCGTCCACTTGGGTGTCCCGGGCGGTCGCGTGGCGACGGTCGGCGTCGGGGGACTCTCCCTCGGCGGCGGCATCTCGTCCTTCTCGGCCCGACGCGGTTGGACCTGCGATTCCATCGTCAACCACGAAATCGTCCTCGCCAGCGGCGCGGTCGTCAATGCGAATGCGACGCACAACGCTGATCTGCACCGGGCGCTGCGTGGCGGGTCCAACAACTTCGGCATCGTCACGCGCTTCGATTTCCAGGGCTTCGAGCAGGGGCTTACTTGGGGCGGCAACGTGGACTACGACATTAGTACGATTGACGAACAGCTCGTGGCGGCGTCGAACCTCGCGTCGTCGTCTTCGTACGACGAGTACGCCTCGTTGGTCCATAGTTTTGGGTACGCCGAGGGTCAGGGCATGGTGGTGAGCAACGGGCTGCATTATACCAAGGACGAGCCGTTCCCGGCGACGTTTAAGCCGCTTACGGATATCCCGAGTCTTCGCGACACGCTGAGATCGGGGAACCTGACGGACTTTGCGATTGAGGGTGCCCAGGGCAACCCGGACGGGTTTCGGTATGTGTTATGCCCATGCAATCCCCTATAACTCCACCTTGATTGATTCCGAGCGTATAAGTGTCTCTTGGATATCATGGAGTGGGAGAAAAAAAAAATCGAGCCTAACCATGCATTCATCCTTCAAGTGCTCTTCTCGCAACCACAACCTTTCGCGCCAGCCTCGAGACGTTCAACGCCTCGTACGTAGCCTGGAGAAAAAGCGTCGACGCCCTCTCCTCTGCCAAGGGCCTGCAATACCGCCTCCTCCTCGAACCAATCCCAGAGGCCACCTACAAGAGGGCTCCGCCGGGTAGCAACTCTCTCGGTCTTGAAGATGAACAGGGTGGCCTCGTCATCGTCGGCGTTGCTCTGGGTTGGACCAACGAGTCTGATGACGCGCTCGTTACGGCCACGGCTAAGCAAGTTGTCGATGAAATTGAGGCCGAGGCAAAGGCGTTGGGCCAGTACAGTGACTTTGTCTTCCTCAACTATGCGTCGCCGTGGCAGAAGGTCCTCCAGGGCTATGGGCCGGGGAATGTGGCCGAGTTGAAGCGCGTCAGCCGCAAGTACGATCCGAAGGGAGTGTTCCAGAAGAAGGTCCCCGGGGGGTTCAAGCTCGCAGGACTCTGAGGTTATCCTCTTCCTTCTTGACCCGTTCCCTGTTTTGAGCGTTGTCTAGATGTTCAGACTTGCGTTATGTGTGCACAATCTCGCAATTCTTCAGTGGTACCCGAACCCTGCGCGGAGTGTGATGAAAAGGATTATGTAAAGGAAGACACTATCGAGAGACAGAATATATAGCCTTTAGGAAATTCATGACCTCACTCAACAACTTCAAGAAACGAACCCTAAGTAACCCTAACACTTCCCCCATCTCTCTCATATATATATATATGTATATCCCTGATTTTCACCCCTTTTGAATTTCTCGTCTTCGTTTCTTTGATATCCAAACTTTTACTTTACCTTCAATTATATCTTCTTTTAATTTTATGCTATATTAGACCTTTAAGGGCAAGGATCGTGAAATGCGCTGGCCAAATTCTTCTAAGATATTTCTTGTATACCATTTATTTCTAAAGTACCTCTAGGTCGATAAATGGGCTTTTGGACCATAGAAAATCAAATCAAAATACGCCCCCCAACCATCCTCATAAGCGTCAATTTTTTTTCCTTTTTTTTTCTTTTTTTCTCTTTTCATTCGTAAGGTGCCTACCTATCCATCCATCCTCGGTGTTCCCAAGTGTCAAAAGAAGAAGAAAAATAATAATAAAAATCTACCACCCCCACGCATCACATGCCGTAACATAGTCACAGGCCAAGCTATTGAAACTGCCCAGATCTCGCAACACAGTCTTCAGCTGCTCCGCGCCGGCTTGTGCATCCCATTTAAGCGACGTCCCCTGCGCACCGAGAAAATTGGCCGCCGAGGCGATGGGATTCGGTAAGAAAGGGTGTGCCTTGAACGGACTGATAGACGGCATCGCCTTGGTGAGGCGCACGATTTCGAGACCAGCCTGTATAGCTCGCTGCTCGTAGGCCGCGGCCACGGACTGGTGGTCGGGTTTGCTATGCCAGGGAAGCTTGCGGACGGCGTCGCCCAGGTACACGACGACGCCGTGGGCGAGGACGTGTGCGAAGAAGAGCATGGGGTCCCGGTCGAGGGTGCCTTTTGGGGAGGGACTTTGGGAGAGGGCGTGGACGCGGCGCTCGATGGCGGAGGCGATGAGGCCGTGGCGGACCCAGAAGCCGTGGGGCGCTTCTTGGGTGCCGTTGGCGCTGTTGGAATTGGTGGTGCATGTAGTACGGGGGGCGGCCCAGCAGTGGGCCATGCAGCGGCCGTGGAGCGTCGCGAGGACGATGCATTCGGCAAAGGGGGAAAGAGGACCGGAGAAGGCCTCGGCCATAGCGGCGGATAGGGACGTAGTGGTGATGGGTTGGCTGTTTTGGAAGTTGACTTCCGGCGCTGGGAGATGAGTGCTGACCTAGATTTCCACGAGGTCAATGCCAATCATAAGGATACTCAGTTCCTGGTTTCCAGAGACGAGGCCAAAGGCCCAGGGATGGATGTGGCCTGAAATTCTCCCATGAATATGTTCCTAGGGTGCGTGTGTACATACCATATCTTCATGTAGCGTCAACGGCCAATTGTTCCGCCAGCACAGAAACCGGTCCAGCGTGTACGCAACCCAGAAAGTCCGCCTCCGCTCCTCGATTTCTGAGAACCCTTCATCCTCTACCTCACTGGATGACGCCGATCCAGTCGGTCCGCCCCGTTGGGACTGTGCCTGATCAGGCCCTGGTGCCTTCGGCGAGTCGATGTCGTACAAGCGCGCCATCTGCACGAGACGGAACGCACGGCCCGCCGTGAGCATGGCCTGTCGCTCGTCCATGCGCAGGGACTCGTAGTGGGCCAGAAGAAGCCATGCTTGGATTATCTCGAGATGGATTGTGTCATGATGCGGGGACGGTGACGTCCAAGTGTTGCCGTCGGTAGGGGTCTTGAGTGGCGAACTCCCCGTTTGGGCTTCTAATAAACGGCGCGTCTCTGCGTAGAGTACGCCACCAAGGCCGCGGTAAGGCGCTGACATGGCAGCGGCTAGCGTCCGCATGGCCGATCTTAGGCACATGCGGGCCGGAGATGAACTTTCCTGGGTGGCCGAGGCGAAGTGTCTCCGTTGGTGGAGCATAGGACAAATGCTGTGAGCCCTGTCAAAGTATAACTCGTCCCTAGCACGAAGGATTTTGGTTAATTAACCAATCAAGTGTTTCATGTACTTATATGCCATGCCCGTTTAGGGAATATCCCTTCTTGACCGAGGTGTCATGGGTACATGTAAGACTTCATGCATAAGTGTAGTACATTGATGTAAGGTGGTATATGAACAAAAAAAAAGGCTTCACTAGAAGTTTAGTAGAAGGATTTTTGACGTACAGGTCAGCTCGCATCAGATCCGATATCTGAAAATCCCCCACCATCATTGTCGGACTTGTATGTCCCATGTCGAGCGGTTCCCCAAGTGTCATACTAAACATGCAAGTCCCCCCTCCGGGAGATAGCAAAGAGGATGTGTCGTGATCCTTTCTCTCCGGGGACATCAAGAGACTTGTCGAATCTAAATTTGTCGTCGTTGTTGTCGTTGTCGTTGTCGGAACCCAAGGAAGCTCGGGTTCCGTTGGGCCATTGATTACACCCAGCCCAGTCAAGTCGGTCACGCGGGACATATATCGATCAGAGAGGAGCTTCGTGTTGTCCCCTTGGGATGGCGCATGATCGATCTCGGCTACCAGCGGCGGCATGATTTCCGCAGCCGAAGCCGCCGCCCCCAAGATGGCAGAGGTTGGTGATACTGCATTGTGATTGTTGTCGTTGTAGATCGCTGTCTGCTTGCCAAGCTGCCACTCGAGCATTGCTATAGGGATCGGCATTAGACATCGTCGTTCATTCAAAATGACCACACCGTTGTGCAGTGTGTGAAAAAAGAAAAAAAAAAAAGGGTCGGGGTTCGGGGTTCGGGCCGGAAAGGGGAGCCCGGACCATAGATATCCCAACGGATTTCAGTACGGAATGCCGGGACGCGGGGACGGAGACGGAGACGGAGACGGAGAAGAGCAGGTAAAACCACCAGCCAAGTCAAATAAAAGGTCGATCATCAGGACCCAAAGCAATGGAGCTTGATATAGGGGTGGGTGGTTTTTCTTTTCTTTTTTTTTTGTGTTTCGTGTCTTGTGACTTACCAATGCGCGACCTCATCATATTAAGCTGCCCCTTCTTGGGACCTCTCTGCGGTCTCTTGTCGATCACGACACACTGCGTTCCATTCTCGACGCAGTAGCCGCATCGCGGAAGCACACGGTCGCACCGTGCCTTGCGTCTTCGACACTCTTCACACGCGTATCCGGGTTGCTGTCGGGTACCGGTTGTCTGCATCCTCTCTTCGCTTCCCCGGGGGGCGTACTTTTTGCTTTGCTTTCTATCCTTTCCACAAGTTCTGGATCACAAGGAGAGATCTTGACAGAATGCGGGGGGTTTATGGATGTTCTGTGGAACAGGAGGAATTACGAGGAGGATGGAACGTATGTTACCAACATACATGCAACCCACTTTGGTGTTGAACCATTCCGGTGCTTTAGAATAGATTGCGTTTTGGGGAGACGTGGACCCCGTCGATGATATTTTTAAGAAAGACTCGCCTATCTATATAGATACGTATCACCTCATGAAATGAAGCACTGTCTCGCCCTGATCGGCAATAAGCTCCTTTCAAATAGTGAGAGGCAGGAGATATCAGCTCGGCCCGTCATTTGTCGCTTGCATGCGGGACAGTGGCGCTTCGTGTCCAATGTGACGTAGGATTTGGCCCTGAAGAAATCGCACATGGATGGATGAGGGATGGATGGATGGCTATGCACAGAGCGGCCACCTATGCCGACCTAAATATGGCGTTACGGCGCGGGAAGTAGGTGAATTCGAGACTGCTGTGTTTTGTATGCTTAGCATAAGACACGTACGAAGTACTGTGATTCTATTCGTCTCGTCTTACGAAGGAAGTACTTTGATATCCGCACGGATGAATTGAGGAGGCGTAGTACCTCGGTGAGCGTAGTTTGAATATTTTAGATAATAGATTTTACTCCTATCTTATACTTTAAATTTATGAATTTTTAATTATAATATTACTTTGAAAATTATTTAACTATATAAAGTATATAAAATATTAAAAATTTATTATAATATTATTTTTATTAAATTTATAAAAAAGTTTTGAAATAAATTTAATTCAAGTTTTAAATTCGAATATATTAAATATAAATCTTTTTTATTCTCTTAAATATTATGACCTAGTACTTCGTATAGAATTTTAAATTCCGATTCCTACCGAAGCTCTGTGATGCGCCCACACCGGTCCACGCACCGACCCCGGGTTTCGACAGCTCTCCACCGGACTCCCCTTCTATCTCCCTCCTGTTGAGGGAATACGTTGTTCGCAAACAGCAGGCTCTGGCTTGGTCGATCTTTACGCCGAGACTCACGGGGGTTGTCAGCCCCAGCCTTCTCGAGTCTCCAAGATGCCATATCGGTATCCCCGACCGAGGCACGATGGTACACAGGAGGTCTCATTCGAGGACATACGAAGGAAATGGAATGAATGTTAGGAAATTCACAAATCCTCCCCGCCTTAAAACACTACACTACACCTGTCAAAGATCCCAATCATTGAATCCTAATTTACACTTCAAGCCTCGGTAAGAACTCTATCCCAAGTATCCTTTCAATACAAATTAGTATTGTGTTTTTACGTCAATCCTGTTTTATTTTCTATTCTCGCATAGTTCCTCCTAATCCAAGTTAACTATAGTACCCATTTTAACATCTTGCGCGCAGCCTTGATGAAGAATATGCAGCAAGGCAGCTTACGACGATCCGCCCAAAACAGCGATTACCGGGTAGGCTAGCAAATCTTGGTAAAAAGCTTGGAGAGCTTCTTGCCCTACCCTTGTCTCGGGTGAGCCTTGGCACAAAAAGCCGTTACGGAGAAGGGGCCGGCCGCCAGTGATCCATAGACGCTGACAACAGTGGCTTTTTCTTCAACATTAACCTGCATAAGTTATGACAGGGATTCCCCCACTCACAATGTGCGGCCGCGTGGGTGGCAGTATTCCTCGTTTCCAGTCCCCAATCCCAATCCCCAATCCTTCGTCCGAGAAAACTAGCCAACCTCAACAAAAAAAGAAAAAAAAAAAAAGAAGAAAAGAAAAGAACTAGGTCTCACAACAAGGACAGAAGTTCCCGCGTCGCTTACCCGTCAAAAGTGCCCAAAATGAGTCATTTCCGTGGACAGAAGGAAGAATATGAGGCCGTGTACGGAAGGAATAATATGAGGAGGAGCACACCCTCCTTGTACCCGAGGAGGTGCTTGGTTCTGGTTCGAGACGCAGCTTTTCTTCAACTGGAATTTCTTCAAAGACGCAATTCTTCTTCCCGGCCAGCCCGCGGATCGATCGGCCTAATCCTAGCCCTTTCCATTTCAAGTTCTCTCTGCTTACACCACAGCTACGCACGTAACGCGGAAAATACGAAGGCCCTGGAGGTGTCTCCTCTCTGAGGATTACTTGCAGAAATCCTACCGTAAGGAGTTGCAATATAGGGAGGGGAGGGGAGGGAGGGGGCCCGAAGGATCGAGAGTGGAAACCGAAGGAAACGAGATCGCGGGACGAACCGGTTTGTTCCACTAGGTTAAATGTAACAAAGATCGGTAAGCAATGAACTTTGCCATTCTGGGTTAAACTCGCCGGATCGTGGGCCGGTAGGGCGTGTCCGTCCACACTGCAACGCCTGCTGTGGGTGGGGCCAGAACGGGCACCGGGGTGTGGATAGCAGGGCTGAGTGGGGGCCCCGGACTCCGAATTCCGCTCCCGATCGTCGATACCATCCTCCGGAGAGTCTTTCTCGCCGTTGGAATGGCGGCTGAGAATTCCGTTCGATAAGCACCCCCATTGATTTTTAATTCTGCTTGTGATTCTTTGTCTTCCTTCGCCAAAGTGGTGGTAAGGCTCTGATCTGAGCGCCGCTCAAAGGAGTCGGGCCAACGGAATGCGTCACTCCTTTATTCTCCAGGCTCCTAGATGTACCTACGGAGTGAAGCCAGTTCGAAATTCGGGTTATTTTGGTACCGGTGCCGGATTTGATTGACTGTTTGCATTTGATGGATTTCGGGCCTTAAGGTAGTGTTCCCTCACAAATGGAGCGCAGACTTTCCCCTGGCGCATGTGTCTTCTATCTCGATTTACTTTCTATTGGTGAACCGCTGCAGCATTTAAACAACAATACACCACCACCCAAGTTCTCCGCGGGCCTGCCATAGCACACCACACTACGCCACTGTAGTTCCCTCACTTTCACTTCCGAAATCGGAGAGAGCCTTCTTGCCGAGAGTCCTAGATATTCGAAAGAGGATAGATAGCCTTCCCGCATGGCAGGCAGCGGCGCTTCGTCAACCACCATGGCCGACAGCCCCGGGAATCCCGGCACCGTCGTGCGCCCTGGGTCGGTGACACCCGAGAAAACACCCGAAAAGGCAGGCTCGGATCCAGTGGATGAGATGGACGGGACCGCAGGCCCTGAACAACAGCAGTACGTTACGGGCATTGCACGGTGGATGATCCTGGGCCCGGTAACTCTGGCCTACTTTACATTTTTCCTCGATCTCGCCATCTTATCCACGGCTACCCCAGCGATCACTTCTCACTTCAACTCGTTGATCGATGTAGGCTGGTATGTGAGATCCCCCCTGACATATTTTTTTTTTTTTTCCCTCCTCCAACGTACCTATCTATATCACGTACTGCGTGAATATCTCTGTGTCGTGATTGTGATAGTACACTTTTGCTCTCATGAGTGCAGTATACCAACTGGAGAGTTCGGTTAATACTGACCTTCTTTGTTCAAGGTACGGCGGCGCCTATCAACTAGGGAGTTCGGCCTTCCAGCCCATGAGCGGAAAGATATTTCGGTACTTCTCCATCAAGGTATGTACATGCGACAATCTTGATAACTCACGCGTCTTTTCCATATTGACATGCCCCCTTGATCACCACGACGCGGCTGTCTAACAAAGAGGACATCATGTCCTAGTGGTCCTTCCTCGCCTTCCTCTTCATCTTCGAGGTCGGTTCTCTCCTCTGCGGCGCCGCCCAGACCTCGGCCATGTTCATCATCGGTCGGGCAATCGCAGGCGTCGGCTCGTCAGGCATCTCCAACGGCGCCTTGACCATAATCTCCACGATCTTACCGCCGAGGGCACAGGCCAAAGCCATGGGGATCAACATGGGGCTCGGGCAGTTGGGGATTGCTCTGGGACCGCTTCTCGGGGGCGTGTTTACGCAATACGTTTCCTGGCGGTGGTGTAAGTTTTATATCTTATTTTCTTCTCCTCCCCCTCCCCCTTTTTTCTCTTTCTAATTTTCACAACTTCATATCTTCATTGTGTGCGGGAAATGCTAACTATTGGCCCACCTCCTAGGTTTCTACATCAACCTCCCCATTGGCGGCGCCATCGCCATCCTCCTCCTCATCTTCCGCATCCCCGAACCCCCCGGTAAGCCCCCCATACGCGAAACCCTCGGCACCGCCGCCAGGTCTCTCGACCTTCTCGGCTTCGCCCTCATCAGCCCCGCCGCCATCATGTTCCTCCTCGCCCTGCAGTACGGAGGCAACGAGCACGCCTGGAACAGTTCCGTCGTCATCGGCCTCTTCGTCGGCAGCGCCGTGACATTTTGCCTGTTCTTGGCTTGGGAGCGCTACCACGGCGACGAGGCCATGGTGCCCTTTGCCATGCTGCGGCACCGCATCATTTGGTCGGCCGCGGGGAACATGTTCTTCTTGCTCGCGGCTGTGTTGGTGGCCGATTTTTTCCTGGCTATTTACTTCCAGGCTGTCCTGGACGATTCGCCTTTGATGAGTGGTGTGCATATGTTGCCGACGACGTTGTTTATTGTTGTGTTTACGATGCTCTCTGGAACAGCGAGTAAGTCTCTTCTTCCCATTTCTTAGCTACATGTATCCAGCCTCAAATCGTCTGTTCGTTTTCATTCCGTTGGGGCTCGGCATCTCGTCCAAAACCTCATACCATGTTACTGAACCTTGAATGTCTGCTACTAGTCGAAGCTTTCGGATACTACCTACCCTGGGTACTCGGAGGCGCATCGGTGTCGGCCATCGGCTACGGTCTTTTATCACTCTTGAGTCCCACAAGCACTGTTGCACAATGGGTTGGGTATCAAGTGTTGTACGGCGTCGGTGGTGGTTCAATGGCTGCCGGTGTAAGTTCATCTCTAATATGTCCCATGTACGCGTAGATTGACATTGGTTGGTTCGCCACCGAGCTGATGGTTATTGCGCATGCCCTGTCTTCTACCTCTCTACCCTTCAAGTCTTATCGCATGATAATGACAGTCCCTTTCTATTTTGGACTATTCCAGTTTAACTCACATACACATATTCCTAGGCGTTCATCGCAGTGCAGAACCTCGTCCCAACACTGCAGATCCCGACAGCAATGGCCATTGTCCTCTTCTGTCAGCAGATGGGCGGCGCTGTAAGTCTTGTCGCTGCGAACTCTATTTTTAGCAACGAGCTCCGCAAAGAGCTGTACAAAAGGATCTCCGCACTGGGGGTTGAACCGGACGTCGTTATCAATGCCGGTGCCCGGTCCGTCCGTTCTGTGGTCTCGGGTGACGCGCTGGCTGCTGCGCTCGAGGCCTACAGTATCGGCGTGAGCCATGTCATGTATCTCGGTATCGGAGTTAGCGTCGGTGCCTTTGCCTTTGGATGGGGCCTTGGGTTTACAGATATCCGCAAGGAAAAAAAATTGCATACGATCGAGGAGGCTAAGTCTTGGGGGAAGAAGTCAAAGGTGGGAGAGAATGGCGTCATGGTATGAAACAACTTAGACGGAAGGATTCCTTTTTTTTAACAGGGGGAAAATCTAGAGAGACTCATCGATAGCGGCAACGTATCGATTGTCTATAACGGCGCCCCATTGCGGACATTGAGGGTTCTCTTGAACACTTAATATGTTTCGACGGTTGGAGTGGTGATTGTGGATTTCATTTAGACCACCGCATTGGGTTCAGTGTTGGCAGATCTACATATAAGACTAGAAATAACATAGAATTTAATTTTTGTGTGTCACGATGAGCTTGTCAACGCATCATAGATGTGGTTTCTAGGGTGACGATAGGATATCACATTGGGCCAAGGACCTGTATGTTGCTACAAACATATGTCGATGTGTGTAAGTATGGTACGTTCAATGAAATCATGTATGTCCAGGGTCAGGAGAATCAAAGACCAAGTAATATCAGTAGGTTAATTTACTTCGTAAAGAGAATCCAAAGCACTACACCATGTTTCACATTCCTCTCGTTTCATTTCCTCACCGAATACACTCCCATCCACCCGAAATCAATCTTAACCAACCAACCCCATCCATGAAATGCACCTCACTCACAGCGACACTACAATCTTCTTCGCCGACACCCCCTTGCACTGCACGTCCATGGCCTCCTGAATGCTCTCCAACCCTTTCCCCACCACCACCGCCTCCGGAGCCGGCACAAACTGGCCCTCCGCCAACGCGCGGGGCAAAAATTCCGAAAACACCCGTGCCACATGGCCCTCCGGTTCCGCCGCGTCTTTGAGATCGATAAACTTGACAGCAACGCCTGTGAGGCGCGAAAGGACGGCCTGCTTCAGCACCGTCCACAACAAGGTGAACGCGAGGAAGAGCTTACCAGTAAACGTCGCCAATCGGTCACCGAGGGGGGATCCGCCGGCCATGGCGACGAATTTGCGATGGGGGGTGGCGGGGTGCTTGGAGAGGACGGACATGCAGGTCTCGACGGCGCCGTCGCCGATGGCGTAGGCGCCGACGAGGTATCGTCCCTCGAGCGCCTGGAGCATGTCATCTGCAAGCGTGGGGCTGTGGTAGTCGAGCACGGCATATGCGCCGAGTCGCTTGGAATGGTCGAAGTTCTTGGGGGAACTGGTCGAGAGCACGTCGTAGCCGGCTGCTACGGCTAATTGGATGGCGTTACTGCCCACGCTGGAGGAGCCGCCTGTGATGATCACGGTGCGCCGCTTGCCATCCCCGGGACCCTTGGTGGAACGCGGCGGGACGGTGGGCATATCGAGGCCGAGGAACTCGGGGTGGAACAGCCCGTATGCGGCGGTGCAGAGCGTTAGGGGAATGACGCTAGCCTGCTCAAAGGTAATATTGTCGGGGAGATGCGCCGTCATGTACTGTCGCACCAACGTGTAGTTCTGGAACGCACCCTCGGCGGAATTGTTGGATGCCGGGGCGATGGAGAGGGCAGCGGCGACGACGCGGTCGCCCACTCGGAAGCGCTCTACCCCGGGCCCGACCTCGACGACGGTGCCGGCAGCGTCTCCGCCCAGGATAAAAGGGTACTTGATATACGGTAGCAGGAGGTTTCCGACCATCTGGATTTGCCAATCAACGGGATTGATGGCAATGGCGCCGTTCTTGATGACCAGTTGCCCTGGTCCGGGGGAGGGGTACGGCGCCGGACCGACCTGGAGCGGCTTCGTCTGCTTCGCCGGAAGCCAGGCGGCCTGATTCTTGGGGCTCATCGTTTCTATGGTAGATAAAACTCGATGAGAGCTAATAGACGATAGTATCTTCAAGTGAAGTCGTAGGCCACTAAGTCTAGTGTATTGACTAGTGGAGAGACAATGACAGTCACTCAAAAGATTGAAACCAAATGAAGGGGCACGAGGGAATCTCATAGCATCGCCAAGTACGTACCGTCCAACCACAAAAACCTCTTTAGCCCTCAATGGGATGGGCTGGTCGTAAGATTCCTTCGTATTCGCCGACCTAGACTCAATTGCCTTTGGTTGAGGGGGGGGCCGGAGTATCTGTTAGTTCGATGTAGGCAGCATACCTCGGTATGGTGCCGTTTCTTCGCCTCTGCGTGAGCAGGTATGTCCTTCGTCGGGTCGAAGGATTCGGAGATTATCAAGATTCCACGTCAGCGTCCTTTGCAGGCCAGGCTGACAGCTACGGAGTAGACAGCTGTTGTTTGGTATGTCCGACGGGGTTCGACTAGTGTCTGGATTCCTAAGACGGGAGAGAATAAAGAAACAAACACAACCCCGCCCAGGCCGCAAAGAGCCCACACCACAAGTCTCTTTCTTAGCACGAGAATCTTATGTATTCGTGATCTGCGGAGTTTAGTTGGACCGATGTTGCACGACAGGAATTCAGATCCCGGAAACCCAGAAACAAAAGGTGGGGGAGGGGTGTGGCGTGGAGGCCGTTCCATGTCCACGGAGCCCAGGCTCTTTTGGGGGGTCTTTTTGCTGTTGCATGGGAGAGCGGACTCTGAATTCCGTGCCACGGCATGGCTCAAGCCATCCGCTTCCTAGATTGCCCCGTCCCTTACCCTGTCAGTGTGTCCCCCAAGCATCTTATTCGGCATTGCCACCACGCTGCCAGTAAGTGACGGCACTAAAGTTTCAATCGTTTGGTTGGGCAGGATAGGAGCCAGGCATGTCTAAGTTGGAATTAAAATCATTTAACTCAATGGGTGTATGCTCATTGTAAGCTCGGGCATACTGCTCCCGTTAACTATCCAGGCAGCTGAGGGGAAAATAATCCCTTGTAAAATTAGAATCAACTGGCGACTTGATATCAATATTAAGCGCAAGACTAGAAGGGTCCTCTGTATTTACAGCCAGGCTATAGCGACGTGGGGAGGCCGCATAAGCCCTGCGCACCTGCAACTCGCATTATCTCCGCCACCACAGCAGCGACATCTCCCGTCCTGATGGGAACCCTGTGCCCACCCTCCCACTCCACGAGACGCGTACTGTCCTTGTCGCAATATCTCCTCCAAAGTTCTCGGTGGGCTTCAATGCCTTCATCCTGGAGCCCGTGCACGTGTATGGTAGGAAGTCGCAGCAGCGGCTCCGTGTCCGAAGACCTCCCGTGCCATCTCTCTGCCACACTCGGTGCTTTACCGGGACCAAGGGAGAGCAAGGGACCTCGACCGGCCATGAGCACTGCAAAACGATAATTGCTCCGTCGCCGCTTGCTGACGCCGCTGTCTTGCTCCTCTATTCCGTCTCCGTGAACTCTCTGCTGCTGCCTCATGAGCAAGCTGGCAGCCACGCGCGCCCCCTGGCTAAATCCCAAAAGTCCCACCACCGGTCCGCCAGGAGCCCCCGTCTTCCGTTCGTCCTCGTCGAGAGAAGCCGCAATGGCCGCGTCGATGCGGTCGGCGGTGAAGTCGTCGGCGTCGACCTGGTCGCCGAAGACGGGGAGCCAGCTGCGGAAAGGGCCCCAGGCTGCGTAGACGGATTCCACGTCGGGTCCTGCGGGACTGTGGAAGGGGGCGTCGGGGAAGACGAGGCGGAAGCGAGGGGTCAGGTGGGCTCGGAGCACGCGGCACTGGGCGTGGAAGATGCGAGCGTTGGTGCCCCCGCCGTGGAGACAAATGATTCGGGGGAGTTCGGTCTCGGTTTCCGAAAAGGTCACTTCTGCGTTCTCGGTGGATGGTTGCACCACGTCGATGGCATCCGATACGGCCAAAGTGGTTCTCGCCGGCATAACCTCTTAGTTGTTGATGCTGCTCGTCTATACCCTCGGAGGTTCTAATGGGGTGGACAAATTGCACGCCTTACACTATATGGATTGACCAAACTAGGTAGGGGCCTTGATTGATGGTTCTGGAAGGCGAAGGAGGCTAAGTACTCCGCCTTGCCGGAAGAGTGACTGGAGTGTATAAGGACGATGTCTATCTCAGCTTGTCTCTTACATGTAGAGGCCAGCACACCTAGCCGGTTATGGGAATTGAGACCTTCCGTAGCCTACTTTACGCCGAAATGATTTATTTTCTAGTTGCCTGCATGTGTGAATGCAATGAACTCCTGAAATTAGTCCGGCCAGGTCCTCCCCCCCCCGCTCCTTTACAAGAAGCAACAGACATATGCCTTTCAATGGTTCCAGCACGTTCCATACACAGAAATAGCTAACATGAGCAATCGCAAGGGACATAACTTGTACGTGAGTTCCAAAGTCTCGGTAGTTCCAATTCCCAATCACGGAGTTCCCAGCTTCATTCGTCGAATAGGCCCGGACGTATCCTTGATGCATATGGCCCTCCGTACGTGTACATTCCTGGCTTTATTGTACCATTACACAATCTATCACGTTAAAGTTAGCTACTCTGCCTCTCGTGATACCAGCCCTCGCCCTATCGGACATTCCGCAAGTACATGTACATGCAACATACCTGAAAGATGTCGGCCGCGATGGTGTCGTTCCCCACATCCACAGTCCCGACGCCCACTACGGCATTGAGCCAGGCGAACTCTTCGCTGCCCGTCTCAAATTCGTAGCTCACATAGGGACTCCTTCCCCGCGCCGAGACCAAGATGTTGGCCCCGGATTCCGTCTCGAGCACAATCTTGGCGTCCGGGCTGAAGACTTTCATGTTGACGTCGTAGCTGCCCCAATCGCCTCCCATGTTTAAGACCTTGCCTGCATAGGTTACTCTGATCAGTTTCCCGTATGTTTTGCGTGTTCTAGTATCACCGTTGATGTACTTACCCTGGAAGTTAGGCCCCGAGAATGTCCCGCCAGTGATGGGGATAAACACCCGGGCACCGTGACCAGCTTGCCCGACGATGACGGGGGGCGTCTCTGTTGCAAAAACGGAAAACAGGTAGACTAGATTTGGCGGTTCGGGTGCCGGGAGGCTTGTGCCCAGGCCCGCGGTCACCAGAAGGCTGTTGATAAGACTAGAAGCGTGCATTTTCTGGAAACAGATATGTTTTGTCTCTGTGCACGGTTAGTTGTTAGTTCGCTATGGACAGTCCTTTCATCTAGACTTCGCGTTATGTTGATGACCCTAAAGAGAAGAAAAGTTCCAAATAAATACCGGTTGACTCCAAAGGCGGATGTACCTTTGGTTGGTCATCCCGGTGGAGGTGTACAACACATCCAGGACAATTTGATGGCGGACTTTTTATTTCAAGAAAGATGCTACCTGGGTAGAGGCCTTGGCGTCGATGATATGCATGCAGTGATACTTTACTCCGGTGAGAGTGGGACTCGGTCAAGGAGAGCACTAGAGGTCTCGTATGGTGGCTGGGGAACCTGGCACGAATAAACATGGAAATGGAACGTCTACGAAGTAGGTAGTCCAAAGATATTGGAGAGAATCCAAAGTCTGTGAGTCAATCTGGCCTCGAATCGTAAATCGTAAATCGTGGATCATCCCGAGTCGTCGTGTTTCGCCTTACAGATATTTCATTTCGCACACACATACTTCGTACTTCGTAGACACTAAGACACACAGAGAATTTCTCAATACAAAATTCATCTTTACATGTTGAAGTAGTTTTAGATTGATGACTTATTTTCGTTCTTCCATTTCTCTGATTTCATTTTTTTTTTCCTATCTTGACGAAAGACTTCGATGCTTCTCCATCCCTCGAAATATGTAACACCAACAAGAGATTTTCACACCTCGCCTCCCACCTGAGTCCTACCGAGAGGCTGCCTTCCACGCGCGGCATGAATAGATTCGTTTTAGGATGATGTCATGTCGTTCTTGAAGTCCGCTGTCCGCTGCAGATACAATTGTCATAGTCTCAGGGGATTGCTGCTCCAAGTCCAAACAAGTTCGTGGGATCCCACTTCTCTTTAACCTCCCGGAGCTTGGGTAGGTTCTTCGCCGACCACCACGCCTCAGGACCCTCGTCTCCAATGGCGTAGTTGACGTAAACGCGCGGCTCGTCAAACCCGCTGGTGGCATGTAGTTTCTTTCGCTGGTCGACCGACCACGCGGCAATCTTGGGCTCCAGCGACGGGTCCAAATAAATGTTCTCCAGGAGCCTATTTCCCCCTGTCAGATCTCGAAGAAGGGGAATAAAATAGAAGAGGTATAAAATAAGAAGGGGGGGGAGGGGGGGATCGAGGGCAGGAACTCACCACCACGCCTGAACATCCCTCCAAGGATATACGCTCTCCTCAGCCGGATGCTTGTTCATCCCCTTGTTGCTGTACCACTGCACAAAGGAAACGCCAGCATAGGCACGATTCGCAGCAGAGAAGGACACAAAGTCCGCAAAATGGGCTTCAAACGCTTTCACATCGGTCCGGCGAAACCCGGTCGTGTAGGCCGTAATGGCATGGCCCATATCACACACGCCGCGCGTTATGGACTGGTAATACACCTCGACTTGCGTCAGATGCAAGATCTCCGTCGCGATGGGCCCGAGTGCGGCGAATTTGTCTAGGTACACCTGCGCTTCTTCCTCGGGACCCATGTACCACATCTGCGCCCACAACATGCTCTGGGACGTCGTCTGGTTGTACAGCATGCCGATCTGCACGGCCAAGTTGACGGGAAGCACGTCGTCGAATGTCGCCATCAATTCCCAGAGCGTACGGTTCGTCGCTCCCGGGTAGAAGAAGTTGCCCTCGATCACATTGCCGTTGTTCGTGAGTTCATGCAGCTCGAACGTGGCCTCTACGATGATGCCGAAATTTGCTCCTGCGCCGCGTATGGCCCAGAAAAGGTCCGGATTCTCCTCCTTGGACGCCGTCACAAGCTCTCCCGTGGCCGTGACCAAGGTGGCGGATAGGAGGGCGTCAGTCATAAGGCCATGCTTGCCTGTTAGCATGCCGATGCCACCGCCAACCATGACCCCAATCGCGCCCGGGCACCAAGAATTGCCAGTTTCTAATTTTGTAAAAAAGAGAATCTCGTTAGTAGAGAGGTCGACCGTGGAGAACGAAAAAAAAAAAAAAAAAAAAAAAAAAAAAAAAAAAAAAAGTCTGCTACGGTATACAACTACACTACTTACGAAGTTCTTTTCCTGCATTGAACACTGCCGTATTCATCTCGCCGAGTTTGGTGCCTGCGCCCAGCGTCATGCGGTTTGCTGCCGCGTCAACCGTCACCGAGTTGAAGTTTGCGAGATTGATGTTGATGCCCGTAAACTGACCAAGACCAATCTTGGGTCCATGACCGCCACTGGTCGCAAAGAACGGGATGTCGTGCTTCACCGAAATTTTCACCTACCTTTCTGTCAGTATTAACGCTTTTCTTTCTCTCTCTCTCTCTTTTTTCTATAGTACTTATAATCTAAACTTCTGTTGGAATCTTACAATCTCTTGAATATCATGAACCGTTGCCGGTTTGATGGCTCCCGACCACTTCGGATTCTCCCAAGACGACCATCGCGGCCCCACAACCGAGGAAAAGTTGGCATCGGACGCGGCTGCAATCTCGGCGCCATGGGAAAGGTGAGGTCCGAATAAGGACTGGAGGTGGGTTGGGTGGTTGCCGAGGATGGTGTCGTAGGCAGCGACCGCCACATTCAAGACGGTGAAAAAGCTACCTAACATTCTGTCCGGGTCGACATTGAAAAAATTGCCTAACATTTTGTCCAGGTCGAAGGGGCGGGATGTAATTGGGCTGAGGACGGAGGGAGGTGTGCTACGTGATTGACGATTGAGCACCTGCGGAAAGGGTCTCAATGGATTGGTGTTTCTTAAGTGTTGTCAAACGAGATCTTCAAAACCATGTGTTCTTCGACTGCTAAATTTAATTAACAGAATGGAGATCCGGGGTACATTCCTCGAGCGGGATACACCCTGGGAACTCCGTACAATATTCCGTAGCGGGTCTTGAAAGTCTTGAAATGAGCTGACCACCGGCCATTTGAATTGACCCGAGTCTTCTTTACTGAACCTCCACTAAGGGCCCAGTCGTGCCATCTGTTCAATCTGTTCAACGGTCCCCGCATCTCGCATTTGCTCGATTGGACGCCGGACTTTCCTAACTGCGGCCCCAGCCATCCGGCCCCGCTGCCTCCGAGCTACACTCTAGATGCATAGATGCAGTATTAGTATGACTCCACTGGGAAAGCGTAAGACGCTGAGCCCCTAATCTACGCGTGTGGAATAGAGCCACTCGATCTTGAGGAGCAGGGCAATGGGCTGATGCGAAACCCCACTGCTCCCGCAGGCGGATGAAAGATTCATCTACATCTGCTTCGTAGGCCTCACCTCATGCTCCTGGCAAAGTAAGGACACGGAAAATGCTGCGGACTCGGGACGCAATGTAACATTGGAGCGTTGGCGGTGCTGTATTCCCCCCTTTTATCCGTAATGAAACCCCTGAACCTTACGTGTAGTCCTCCCCTCGCACATAGGGACCGTTTTTTTCAATATCTGACACGATCCTGTTTGAAAGAAATGTGACGTCCTTCACATATTTCTCCAAATCTATTTTTAACAAAGCCAAATGATCGCCGTACTCTAGCTCCAGTCCCGAAAGAATTGATCCAACCAAAATTTATTGTTCTGGAAATAGCTTTGCTGGGGTGTCACCGTCACATTGCTTCCCCCGCAGCCCGACACCTCCCCTGGGCCGGGTCGAGTGAGCTCGACCATGGAGCCCTGTATGTGTGAGCGGAAGGTCCGGATACCCCACGCCAACTGCGTGAACGTGGCGTCGGGATCTCCTTCACCGGCCTCTCTGGCAGCCGAAGTAAGTTTATCGGCTGTCTGATCTAGAAGGACCGGTAAGTCGACGACGGCCCGTGAAGCCGAAAGATTAACCCTCGGGTCGTTTAGGCTCTCCAGGTGGCTTAGAACCACAATGCAGCCGGCAAGCTGCTCCCATTGGCAGAAGGAAATGCCAACGAAGTCGGACGGTGCTATGGCTAGCAGAGACGATGTGCAGGCGCTAATGGCAAGAACGGACTGCCACATGTACGAGAGGTCGCTGGATCCCGATTGTATAGACTGCTTGGTGCTCGCGTCAGATAGGCCAGAGAGGCCCGGCGTACTGGTTGCTGAGGGCTCGTTTGAAAGGGATTCTAGAGAGCTAGAAATACGGATGACTTCGAGCACAAGAAGCTCGACATAGTAGGTATGGGCTAGGGGGGGTATCAGCATACATCGTCAGAAAAATAACAAAAAGGATAGCTAGCCGAAGATTCCTCTCGACGACACAATCCCCAGCAAAGACAGAAGTGGACACATTGAACTTACGCTGGAGGTGCTGTGAAGCCCAGGAGAGTGACTGGCGGAGTTGTTGCAGCTGGCCCAGGAGTGATTTCGCGTCACTGGTAACGGCCACTACTGATGTCGCTGATTGAGCCAGATTAGACCGATATTGTATGTGCAATTGCTGCAGCTTGTCTTGGAGTTGAGCTGCCTTGATAGCGACCAGCTGAAGGAGAGCCTGGTTCGCCAGATCGGCGTCACCGGGGCACTCCTGACTGTCGCCTACAGCTATACGAATCTGCTCCATTTGGGGCGTCCAACGCATGGGATCCATGTCCGCGAAGTATGCCGAAATGACGGAGCTCAGCACGAAACAGCCGAGGACAGCGCGTTGTCGTTCGAGCGAGAGTCGGGGCCGCGTGGAAGAGGACGGCGCAGCGAGGAAGTTTGCCGTGTGGAGGTCGGACGGTGCAGGCCTGTCAAGGTGCATTTGCCCGATGATGGATGTGCACAAGGCAATAAGGCGTGATGGGGAACAGTGGCTCTGCAAGTGGTCCCAGCCCCAGGCAATGTACGTTAAGAGACTGAGCAGTAGGTCGGCGGCGGGGTCAATCACACGGCCCAGTGCATCTTCGTATGGTCCCCGCAGCCGCTGTTCCCGTAAGAAAGCGGTCTCGCATAGAAGCCGCTTCAAGTCAGTGCGACGTGTTCGCTTCTCGTGTGAGGATGGAGACGCGACACATATGATGGCCCGAAAAAATAATGGCCGTTCAGTCCGCAGTTTCTCAACCGTCAAGCCGGCGGGAAGATGGACGAAGGGAAAGTGGCGTAACATACGGGAGCGGAAAGTATCAAGACACTTCACCGACAAGTCCTCTGGCGTGTCTATGACCATTGGCAGAGTCGACACGGGCGCAGGCGGGGAGGGGATATGAGGGGCCGGCGTCCCCGGGAGCTGAGCAGGTATATCGTCTACATCAATAGCGGCCTCATCATTGTCCATAGTATCTATAGTATCCAGCGAGGATGACCCGGCCGTCGGCGTTGAAAAGGCACGGGAACCCCCGGACCTAGACCCGGACCCGGACGGCTCCGTAGAAGCATCTTGTTGTTCAGGTGTGTGCGCGGTTGTGCCGCCCCCTAGAACTTGTCGCGATTGCAGGAGGGAGACGAGACTTTCAAGCCGGCCTTCGATCCTGGCGATGCGGTCATCCGAGTCTTGAGTGTGTTCTGTGGCAGTAGCACGTCGTCGAAGTGTGTCGGCCGGCAGACACTCTCTCTCAAGGCGGTGGCACCTGCAAGTGAACCGTCTTTGTCAGCCGGGTGTGTGTTGTGCGTGCGGCTAAGGGGGGCAAACGTGGGCTTGTCCTATTTCGGGTAGTCCCGCCATGGTGGCACTAACTAACCTTTCACAGCCGTCTCCTTCGGACCGCAGAACACAGCGGCTCTTGGCCTTGAAACAGCTCATGCAAGCCTGGCCGTACTGGGCCGATCGGGGGATTGTTCGTTTCTCCATTGAGTGTCAGAGACCCGGGGTCTGAGAATTGAGGAGAAGAGGTATCTTAGGGACGCGATATTGAGGAAACCTTCCAGTGTCTGGGTCTAAGAGGGGATGGGGTTCTGGAATCCGGGGATGTGATTGTCCAGAGCAATGCGCCGTGGTGATGGCGCGTCATTGAGTATTAGTCAGCGAGGACTGCAGAAACAGACAGAGCAATCAAAAGATGCGAGGCAACAGCAACACTTTGAACTGGGCAGACGTTGTGCAGACATTGTGCAGACATCTTGATTGTGCAGATATTATGCAGCACACTGTGCACCGCGTACAAAGCAGAAGAACAATCAACTCTGCACGTGAAAGGTGGCTCTACGAAGTGTCCCACCGAGGCTGTCATCTGTCATCAAATGACAAAAATCAATTTCTGCACCGCCACAATTCGTCACACGTGTCAAGCCACATTCTCTCCTTCATTCTCTCCTTCTCTCTCAAGCCATCACAACGACAACGACGCCAAACCCAAGACGAAACTGTCACCGCCTCTTCCTTGACATGTCTCAGCTCTCGACGGATCCGAAAGGGCTCCTACGAAGTATAGTGAGCTTAGTTGCTTTTGCGATGGCGTCGTACCCTTCGGATCGAACTGGAGGGATCTCAGCTCCGCCAGACTTGCTAGACCTCCCCTCCGGAGTTTTCTTCCTCCGGACAGTCCAAGCTCCAAACTCCGACAGAAACGCCAAAGTTGACAACGGAATGGTGTCTCTATCCAATTCCTACGCTTGAGTCATCTGGTCGTACTTCGTATTCCACTGTGTATTACCTACCTCTACGCTCATGTGGTCGCGGGTCTAGTCTGGCGACGAAACTTGGTGAGGAGGTAAGATCCTATTTGTTCGTGTGAGGATTCGAAATGGCTTGGGAGTGGTCTTGAAGAGAGATGGGGGAAACGACAAGAATGACTTAATCCTATTAATTACTGGCAGCAAATATTGTAGAACAGCAATCATCTCCTCCCTAGGTCGCTTAGACCTCTTCGGATCCCTGAGTCTACTCCATACTCGCTTGAAGCTTGAAGTACATGAACGCCACCTCAGCAACCATAGCAAATCCCAATCCCAATCCCAATTCCATTTCCATACACAACAAACACCTAGAGATCCAGCTAGCTATAGTGGGAAACATGGAACAGCCCAAGACAACCTCTCTCGATGTGGCAGTCGTTGGTGGTGGTATTATCGGCATCATGACAGCACTTGGTCTCTTGCACCGAGGCATGCGTGTCGTCGTCTACGAACGAGCCGCCGCCTGGCACGAGATCGGCGCAGGTTTTGGCTTCACCGCCATAGCCCGGGAGTGCATGCGGCGTCTTGACCCGGGGATTCTCGAAACCCTGACCGCCATCAGCCAGAAGACGGGTTCCAACTCCAACACTCGGTATTGGGACGCCTTCCACCCGCGCACAAAGGAAGCCGCACAAGACGAAGCCACGGCATTGCTCTTCCAAATCCCCGACCGGGACATGGCTTTCTGGGGCGCCGTTCGCTCCCATCTCCTCTTGGGCCTGGCCGCTCGCATTCCGGACGGCGTGGTGCGGTTCGGGAAGCGCCTTGTCGACTACCACGACGACCCCAGCGCGAACCATGTGGTCCTACACTTTGCCGACGGCAGTGTTGCCGAAGCACAGGTCTTGGTCGGCTGCGATGGTGTCCACTCGGTTACGCGGGCCCTGTTACTGGGTGCCGATCACCCGGCTGCTCGCGCGCGCTTCAGCCATACCGTCGCATACCGCACCATGGTGCCGATGGACGCCGGAATGGCCGTCCTCGGTCAGGACAAGGCCATGAGTGCCTGCATGCACTGCGCTCCCGACGTCAATATGATGACCTATCCCGTGATGAACGGGTCCCTTCTCAACGTCGCTCTTTTCGCCCACGACCCGGCCGACTTCCCCGACACTGACAGAATGACGGCACCAGCAACTCGCAACGAGGTCGAGCGCACCGTCAAGGGACTGAGCCCGCACATGGCTGAGATCGCGAAGCTTTTTCCCGATACTCTGTCTAAGTGGGGTATTCTCGACATGCACGACTACCCCGCGCCGACATATACGCGCGGCCTGGTCTGCATCGCCGGTGATGCAGCCCACGCCAGCAGCCCCCACCAGGGTGTTGGTGCGTGCATGGGAGTCGAAGATGCTCTCGTGCT
Source organism: Scedosporium aurantiacum (assembly GCA_000812075.1). Lineage (NCBI taxonomy): Eukaryota > Fungi > Ascomycota > Sordariomycetes > Microascales > Microascaceae > Scedosporium > Scedosporium aurantiacum. The sequence goes on from JUDQ01000194.1 coordinate 50,025, forward strand.
CTGCGAGGCGCTGGATGCGGCTCGGGCTGCGGCTGCGGCTGCTTCCAATGCCGGGTTGGAGAGGCATGTCCTGGAACGCGCCTTGCAAGCCTACAGCAGCACAAGAATGGAGCGCAGCCAGTGGCTCGTTCGCAGCTCCCGCGAGATGGGCGAAATGTACCAATGGCGATATGGACCTACCGGAAGGGATGTAGAGCGGTGCCACGCCAAATTGGAGCAGGCATCGCGCAAAGTTTGGGATTTTGACGTAGATAGCATGGTGGCCGAGGCAAGGATGAAAGCCGCGCCCATAGTTGGATGAGAGAGATACATGATGTAAACCGTTCTCCGAATACACGATATCATTCCACTCTTTTCTTGCAACAAAACATCACTAAAGCTGAGACTAGGCTTCCAAGATATCTCTCATGTGACATATGCGTCCCTGGCAGCTACGACAATGAACATTAGCAGGCTACACTCTCTGTCTAGATGAGGAGGCCGGGCTGCCCGAGGACTTCAACCTTATGAATCAACTTTACGGTCGGAATTTTGTAAAACCTTTCGAATTGACCTTCCTCGTACCAGGTACACCCGAATCCGTCTCCTTCACGACGACATGACTGCTGGGTTTCCTAACTCATCGACCTCCAATGAGGCCCAGGTCTGGGGCTATACCTGATTGCTCAGTGTAGGCTAGAAGTTCAACACGTATTTTGGCCAATATGGAGCAATCTATGTCCGCTCCACTACACAAATAGAAGAGACCAATCGGGCCAAACATAAGCAGCAAAATCTAGCCGCTGCTCTAGGATTTCGGACTTACTGCCTTCCGGAAAATACACGATTGGGGTACGGAGTTTTGATCCCCATAGTGCTGTGTACGTCTCTGGTTATGTCCACTCCGCCGGGACGGATCTACGAAGTATGGAACAACAGACCGGGGTTAGGTTGGCTGGTGAGTTACAGCGGAAGATTATCTCGTAGGCCATTGAAGGGCATGTAGGAAGCATTGAGACCTGGCCTAGGCCATGTCGGGTACGGAAGTGACTACGCCAGTTAGCTTTTTTAGATTTCTCCGTACTTCAACTCCTCGGCAACTTTCTCGGGGATATGGACGGGAGGCCCTACGAAAGCTTTCCCGATACACGTAGACGTAGGGGTGCTGACGAGCGACGCGAGGAACTCGGCTAGCCTCTCTTCAAATCATACAAGTTGAGATATCTCTTCGATTACTCTCTTAACCGCTCTTGACCTATCGACATCCAACGCCAAATTCCCCTTCCGAGTCAACGGGTTCATGAAATTAGTTCTCCATCTCACTTATTTCACACACATTTCCCTAACGTCTCTGGTTGTGAGATTCAAGTTTCATCAACTGACGCCGGTACTACTCACTCAGATATTGGACCCATTACAAGACTCAGAATGACGGGTAACAGCACAACCCACTCCTTCCAAGAGGCCAACATCCTCTTATTCGGAGGCCACATCTTGACACAGACCAAACAAACTCTCGAAGGTCTAGTGGAGTCACTACGAGAGGGTCCTAATGCAGATTGGATCACACAGGCTATCGCCAGCCTACCAACCTACTGGGACGCACTTACGACCAAGATACCAGAGGTGGCGGCAGCAGTCCCTGGTCGCCGACTCCTGGCAGAATTAGACTCGTGGCTCCAAAATGGTGTTGATTCTGGAGGTCCGCCGCCGGACGAAAACCTTCCGAACACGGTGGTTGGCCCGCTTCTCGTGGCCATCCAACTCAACCAGTACTGGCGCTACCTCGAGCTCCAGAGACACAGCAAAGGCCTGCCGCATGACGACGACAGCATAGACCTCCAGGCCGAGCTCGTAGGGAAGAACAAGGTGGAAGTCCTTGGCTTCTGCGCGGGACTTCTCGCCGGTGTAGCCGTCGCCGGGTCATCCAACCGGCAGGAATTCGAACAATACGGTGCAGCGTCGATGCGCATCGCCATGTTGATTGGCGCTGTCATTGACGCTCGCGAAGAATGGGATAAGGGACTTGGCAAGGGGGGTTCCGTCTCGTACGTGACGGCGTGGCGTGGGGCGCAGCAGCATGAAGACATGAAACGCATCGTTGAGTCGGTGTACCCCGATGCCTACATCTCGGTGATCTTGGACGAGTCACGGGCAACGATTACAACATCCGAACGCACGGCACCAGGCCTCATGCGGAAGCTCCGCGCCGCTCGCCTCACCGTCGCCGAGGTTGGCATTCGTGGTTACATACACACACCTGGAGTGGAGCGGAAGCGTCATACGGAAATCCTCACCGAGATGTGCAGGGAGATGCCTGGTCTCCAACTCGGTGATGCAGCGTCTCTAGCCTTGCCAACGTACGACAACCAGGGCGATAACAAGCCTCTCTCGCCAGACCGCGGTGACTTGGCCGACATGGTGCTACGATCGGTTATGATGCTTCCATGCAACTGGTATGGTACTTTCTCCAAGGTCATGGCGAAGAAGAAGAACGATGACGATGTCATTGTGGCTTTTGGGTTGGATAGATGTATACCACCAACCATGCTGAGAAGTCTCGGGTCGAGGCAGCAGCACTTTGAAGATCTCGAGAAACATCACCCCCTTGCGCGGCAACAACGCGAGGCACGAGAGCAGGAGCAAAAGCAAAAGCAGTCCCAGGCGGCGGCAATCCAGCCGCAGGGGGCCAGTATCACTAACGGAAACGGACTTTCTTCGACTCTGGGTAGCCCACCGTCTTTTCCATCGCACGCCGCCGGAGGCTCAACAACAACGACGCCTACGCCTACATCTACGGTATTAACAAACGGAAAGGACACGAGCACAACACCGCCGCTGGGGTTTTGGAATAGCGACAGTATTGCAGTTGTCGGCATGTCCATCAAGGTAGCCGGTGCCGACGACTTGGAAGAGTTCGAATCCATGCTTAAGACGGGCGAGTCGCAGCATGAGCTCATTACGCGTGACAAGCTGGAGCACGACTATCTCTTCCGCGAGCCCATCGACGCGGATCCCAAACGCAAGTTTTACGCAAACTTCGTGCGCGATGCGGACGCTTTCGATCACAAGTTCTTCAAGCGCAGCCCACGCGAGTCCCAGGCCATCGATCCGCAAAGCCGGCTCTGTCTCGAGGGCGCGTATGAAGCCGTCGAGCAATCGGGCTACTTTGCCGAGCCTCTGACCCCGAGCGCAACAGCTGGCCGTGACAAGCGACACGTCGGTGTCTACCTAGGCAACTGCGGCGTCGACTACGAACACAACATTACCTGTCACCAGCCCAGCGCCTTTACGGCCACCGGGGGCCTCCGAAGCTTCATCGTGGGCAGGCTCTCACATTATTTTGGCTGGACGGGCCCCGCGCTGACCTTTGACACGGCGTGCTCGTCTTCGGCTGTCGCGGTGCACACGGCGTGTCGCAATCTTCTCGAGGGCGAGTGCACTGCCGCGCTGTGCGGCGGCGTCAACATCATCACCAACATGCTGTGGATGCAGAACCTATCGGCCGCCAGCTTCGTCAGCCATACGGGTCAGTGCAAGCCATTCGATGACGACGCCGATGGCTACTGTCGCGCCGAGGGCATGGCTTTTGTCTTCTTAAAGAAACTCTCCGACGCCGTGGCCGACGGCAACCCCGTGCTTGCTACGATCCCGGCGACGGCCGTTTATCAGAATTTGAACTGTACCCCGCTGTTTGTTCCCAACTCGCCATCACTCTCCCTTCTCTTCCGCGATGTTATGCGAAAGGCCGGCGTAGCGCCCCGCGATATCTCGCTCGTCGAAGCTCACGGCACGGGGACTCCCGTAGGTGATCCGGCCGAGTACGAGAGCGTGCGGATCGCCCTGGGCGGCCCCATCCGCGACAAGCCGCTCCCGCTCGGTTCAGTCAAGGGTCATATTGGCCACACAGAAGGAGCATCGGGGCTCATCGCGCTGGTCAAGGTCATAGTCATGATGAGAGGCGGCTTCATCCCGCCGCAAGCTAGCTTCAAGAAGCTCAATCACCAGATCCAGGTGCGCCCCGATGACATGATGGAGATCGTCACTTCGCTAAGACCTTGGGCCGTGCCACGTAAACTGGCCCTGCTCAACAACTACGGTGCGTGCGGCTCGAATGCGAGCATGTTAATCTCGGAGCCCCCTCCGCTTTCTTATCTTACCGATATGGCTAGGGGTAGCAAGGAGAGAAGATGGAAATCCGATGCTGCAACCGAGGTACCTACCACAAGCGGGCACCGTTTTCCCTTTTGGATGGCCGGACTCGACGTGAGGAGCATCGCCTCATATAGTGCCAAGGTGTCAACGTGGTTACAACAACAACGCAATCAGAGGGAGGACATCACGCTCGCCGACATGTCGTTTACCATGGCCCGACAATCCAATCGTGCTCTCCCGCAGGGACTCGTATTCACCTGCGGATCCATAACGGAGCTGAGTGCCAAACTTCAGGAGGCGTCGTCGTCAACGAAGGAGACTGCCGGGACAGTCGGCATCGCCCTAACCAAGCCCGAACGGCCCGTTATTCTGTGTTTCGGGGGCCAGGTCTCGACCTTTGTCGGACTCGACAGCCATCTTTATGACAGCGTCGCCGTACTCCGCCGGCACCTCGACGAGTGCGACGCTGAGATTACAGCAGCCGGGCTTGACAGCATCTTTCCGGACATTTTCAAGCGCGAGCCCGTCGGAGACGCTGTCAAGCTACAGACTATGCTTTTCGCTCTGCAATATTCGTGTGCCAAAAGCTGGATGGACTGTGGGCTGGAGACCAAAGTCGCGGCCGTCGTGGGGCATAGCTTCGGTGAGATTACGGCCCTCTGCGTGGCTGGTGTGCTGAGCCTCGCCGATACGGTTAAGCTAGTAGCCGGACGCGCTCGACTAGTCCGTGATTCGTGGGGCCCCGATCCGGGAGCCATGATGGCGGTTGTCGACACCGAAGAGACGACTGTTCAAGACTTCGTGGGCGAGGTGAATCGCGTCTCGGATAGCTCGGTCGGGATCGCCTGTTACAACGGTCCGCGTAGCTTTACGCTCGCCGGATCTACCAAGGCCATCGACAAGGCAGCTGAGCTTCTGACCTCTGGCGACTCACGGTTCGCGGGTATCAAGAGCAAGCGCCTCAGTGTTACCAACGCGTTCCACTCGACGCTCGTTGACGGCCTTGTCGACGGTCTTGGAGAGCTAGGGAAAAACCTAACGTTCCATGAGCCCGTCATTCCGGTCGAACGTGCCGCGGAAACCAGCTCCTCTGATTCTGGTAGTATGGACTGGACGTTTGTGCCAACGCACATGCGAAAGCCTGTTTTCTTCAACCACGCCCTCCATAGAATAGCGCAACGGCATCCTCAAGCCATCTTCCTCGAAGCCGGCTCCTCTTCGACTGTAACTGTCATGGCCATGCGCGCACTCGCGTCTAAGGCGTCGGACTCGTATCACTTCCAATCTCTATCTATCACGAGCGGCGGGGGTTTTGACGCGTTGGCCGATGCCACAGCTTCCTTGTGGAAACAAGGACTGCGTGTTTCCTTCTGGGCTCACCACCCGTTACAGGCCCAGGAGTATGGCCAGATTCTACTTCCCCCATACCAGTTTGATCGGTCGGGGCGGCACTGGCTCCATATGCGGTCGCCGAAGGAAATAGTGCAGAAGGCAGCCGAGGAACTTCTCGCGACTCGCGGTCTAGAGTTTGGCGCGGCAACGCCACACAAAGCTGAAAAGGATGATCCTAAGACGTTGGATCTCTGTACCTTTATCGGGTATCAGGACAAAGACAAAACCAAGAGAAGGGCGCGCTTCCGCGTCAACACGGCCTCGGACAAATACAACCACTTCTTCGCTGGGCATCTCATTGCCCAGACAGCTCCGATCTGCCCAGCCACGCTCGAGAGTGACATGGCCATCGAGGCCGCCTTTAGCCTCCACCCCGAGTGGCGAGATGCGGGATACTCACCTGTGGTGCGGAACCTAGTCAACCACTCGCCCATATGTGCAGACTCATCGCGAACAGTCTACATCGACCTCGTTGCGCTCGACGGCTCAGAAACTCGGTGGAGCGTCACCATGCTCAGTGTCAAGGCTGGCGTCGAGAAGGACACGGACATCCAACTCCACGTCGAAGCTAGTCTGCAATTCAGATCTCCAACAGACCCAGAGTATCTGCAGGAATTCGGGCGACTGGAGCGGCTCGTCGGTCACTCCCGCTGCCAGGCTCTTCTGGCGCTCGCAAGCCTCGACGGCCACGACAACGTCACGAAGGACGAGAGCGACGACATCGATGTGCTGCGCGGAAGAAATGTTTACAGGGCTTTCCGAGAGGTTGTCGACTATCCAGAACTTTATCGCGGCGTCAAGTGCGTCGTGGGCCGCGGCCTCGAGAGTGCTGGGGTGGTAGCGAAGCGTCATCAGGGAGTTACGTGGCTTGACGTGCCCTTGAGCGACTCTCTCAGTCAAGTCGGTGGCATGTGGGTCAACTTGATGACGGACACGCCGTCGAGCGACATGTACATCGCCACGGGATGCGAGGCGTCGATGCGGTCACCGCGCGTGCGCACCGAGACGGACGGCAAACCCAACGGGCCGGGCCTGTGGCACGTGTTTGCTCAGCACTCGCCCAAGTCGGAGAAGGAATATACAACGGACGTTTTTTCGTTTGACGCCGCCACCGGTGAACTTATGGAAGCCATGCTGGGCATCCAGTATGCGCGTGTGGCGAAGGCGTCGATGAGCAAGATGCTTGCTCGTCTCACCGCGGACAAGTCGGTTTTGAGGACCGGTCACCAGAACGCATCTACGGCGTCGGCTGCTACTCCATCGCCAATAGCAAAGTCTTCAAATAGTGATGATACGTCCACCGTCCGGCCCCGTGCAGCTGATGATCACCCCAGAAGCATCAATGGATCAGCCAAGAACAAATCGAAGAAGAAAAAGACGAGCAAGAATGGTACAGGAAACAAAAGACGCGATATTACTGATGACGTACGCAACCTGGTGGCCAATTTGGCGGGAATAGACCCGAGTGAGCTGGAACTCGATGCGGAAATGGCGGATCTGGGCATCGACTCTCTCATGGGCATGGAGCTCGGACGCGAAGTGGAAGAGGTGTTCAAGTGCACCCTGGACCAAGCGGAGCAGATGGAAGCTACGAGTCTGCGAAAGTTTGTTGCATGTGTCGCCAATGCGCTCGAGAAGGCCGGCCTCCTGGGAGATGAGGAAGACGACGAAGAGGAGAATCACACCTCATCCTCGGACGAAGGCGATGCGTGGTCCAAGACGGGAGGGGGCGACGCTACCTCGGGCGCTTCGACTCCCGTCGACGAACCGACGCAATCCAGCTTGGAGCAGAAATCTACAGGCCCGGCCTCTACCAAAGAAGCTCCAAGTGGCATTGCCGTCAGCAATCTGACGCTATCTCGGTCGGACGTCCTCGAATGCTTCGGCCAGGTCAAATTGCGCACAGATGACTGCATCCGCGAGCACCACCTCGATACAGTCCACAAAGTCATGATCGCAGCCAGCAATCGTCTGTGCGTGGCCCTCGTCGTCGAGGCACTTGAGAAACTCGGCATGCCTCTGCACACGGCCGCTCCCGGTCAGGTACTGGATCGAGTTCCCTTCCTGCCTCAACACCGGCGCCTGATGGAATGTGTCTACGAGTTCCTTGAACGCGACGCGCGACTTGTCGACGTCGATGTCGTTAGCGGACAGCTGACGCGTACACACATTGCGACACCGCGTAAGAGCAGCCAAGCCCTCCTGGAAGAGTTGGTCGTCTCGCACCCGGGATTTGCTGTACCGAATCGCCTTACCCACTACGCGGGGAAAAGTCTCGCCGAAGTCCTAAGCGGCAAGACGGACGGCATTCGTGTCATCTTCGGAACGGCCGAGGGGCGCGAGCTCGTCCAGGCCATGTACTGTGAGCACACCTTCAATCGCATGAACTATCTCCAGATGGGCGATGTGATCCAGCGTCTGGCCGATCGCCTTCGGGGCAGACAGCCCGGCGAGACGCTTAAGCTACTCGAGATGGGCGCCGGCACTGGCGGAACGACGCTTGTCATCGCGCCTCTCCTCGCATCGCTGGCAGCCCAAGGCTTGCCCGTGGAGTACACGTTTACGGACCTGTCGCCTTCCATGGTGGCCAGCGCGAGGCGACGTTTCGGCACCCAATATCCCTTTATGCGCTTCGCCGTGCACGACATCGAGAAACCGCCCGCCGAAGATCTCCGCGGCCAGCACATTGTTCTCGCGAGCAATGCCATCCACGCAACACACGACCTCGTCGTCTCCCTGCGAAACGTTCGCCAGTCGCTGCGCCCCGATGGATTCGTGATGATCTTGGAGATGACCGAGGTTGTGCCTTTTGTGGATATCGTCTTTGGTCTGCTCGAAGGCTGGTGGCTCTTTGACGATGGCCGGAAGCATGCCGTCGTGCCTGCTGAGCACTGGGAGCGCGAGTTACACACGGCGGGCTTCGGACACGTCGACTGGACCGATGGAAACCTGCCGGAGAATGCGTTCCAGAAGGTTATCATGGCCCTTGCCTCGGGTCCGCAGGAGCCGAACCGACTACCCAAGGTACCCTTGAGCGTAGAGTCGGGATCGGGAAACAAGGGGAAGCCGAAATTCGATCGGGGCGATGTCGCGGCACGAGAAACCGAGGCGAAAATGCTTGTGTCCAAGTATACCCAGGGATGGGCGACATCGGCGGTCGAAAATACCGATAGCGCTGCCGGGCAAAGAGATGTTTCTAGTGGCAAGTCCGTCGTCACCGTCACGGGCGCCACGGGGAGTCTCGGCGCACACTTGGTGCAACGGTTTGCCGAGCACGCTGGTGTTTCGATAGTTGTCTGCATCAACAGGCCCACAAGCACACCGGCGGATAAACGACAAGCAGAAGCCTTCTCCTCGCGCGGCATCGATCTTTCGCCGGGTGCGCGCGCAAAGTTACGGGTGCTGGAGACTGACACCAAGGAGTCCCAACTTGGTCTCCCGCCGAGCGAGTACGCCTGGCTTGTCGAGCATGGCACCCACATAGTGCACAACGCCTGGCCCATGAGCGGCACACGGCCCCTCAAAGCCTTCGAGCCACAGCTCCAAGCGTTCCGCAACCTTCTCAACCTCGCCCGTGACATCGCCACGTCATCGGGGCGCCGTGTGTGCTTCCAGTTCGTGTCTTCGATCGGCGTCGTAGGCTATTCCGACGAGCAACGGGTCCTGGAGCGACGCGTACCCATGGCTGCCGTGCTTCCCGGCGGCTACACCGAAGCCAAGTGGGCGTGCGAACGCATGCTCGACGAGACGCTGCACCGGTACCCGCGACTCTTCCGGGCCATGGTCGTGCGTCCGGGACAGATAGCCGGCTCCACGGTCAGCGGCTACTGGAACCACGTCGAGCACTTTGCCTTCCTCGTCAAGAGCGCACAGTCTCTCCGCGCCTGGCCCGACTTCGACGGCGTGTTGCAGTGGTTGCCCGTCGATACAACCGCACGGGTCATCGCGGAGCTCCTCAAGCTTGGCGGCAACGGCGAGACGGAGGAGAAGCAGTCGTCTACGACCCCCGAATCCTACCCCGTGTACCACATCGACAACCCCGTGGGCCAGCCCTGGAAAGCCATGTCCCCCGTCCTCGCCGCGGCCCTCGACATCCCCCCACACAACATCATCCCGTTCAAAGCCTGGATCCAACGCGTCCGTCGCTCTCCTTTACTCGCCGATGTAGACAACCCGGCAGCGCGTCTCGTTGACTTTCTCGAAGATCACTTTGAGCGCATGTCATGCGGCGGGCTGATACTGGATACGCAAAGGGCCCAGGAACACTCAGAGACCATGGCGCGGGCGGGGCCAGTGCCGGCGGAGGTGGCGAGGAAGTATGTTGAGAGTTGGAAGAAGGTGGGATTTCTGCACGAGTGATTTGTTGAAAAGACGAAAATTTGTGGTTTGTTTTGGGTTGGAGGATATATATTTCTATAGCACTTGTCCGATGATGCGAACCGTCCGAGTTTTTTGTTTCTTTTTTCCGGTCTTTTTTTCTCTCTTCTTTTATTTTTCTTTCTTACGTATCCGTTTCCCTTTTTCTTTTCCTCCCTTTATTATTTTTGGTACCAGTAATTTTTTACGTTAAAAAATAAAATAAAATAAAATAAAATAAAAAGAATGGTAGTTTTAGGTTCACGTAGAAAAAGGATAAGTTTAGAAGCTCGTGTCTAAGTTCTTCCACCAGAATAGAGACATCTAATTCCTTCAAGTTCAACGTCCCATAATGATCATGTACGCATAGGTAAGAACACGCCTTGATCTTCTCTCTTATTTGGCCTTGGGAGCAGTAGAGCTTGTTAAACTTAGTCTCAACCATTGCAAACAAATCCATCGTAAAGAAACCGATAACAAAAGAAAAAGAAAAAAAAATGGTCTCGTCCCTGAGGCAGTGGTCATCCTTCTGCGCAAGATCGAAAGCATCCGTAAAATCCGCTGCTTCTCTCTCTCTCTCTCTCCTATCAATCTTGGCCATTTCATTCACATCCTCGGGCTTTCTCGGAACCACCCGTGTTATTTGATATCGCCTTGATGGAGGCCAGCGACTTGTTTCACAGGTGCCCTTGTGGTCCCCCCGACTCCTGGAGCGCCCTGTCCTTCCTCGACCGTTGTCCCCCGTATAGAACACCAAATGTACAAGAAGAAGCAGGCTCTACGTTCACCACTGCGGTTCAACCTCAAGATACTGTCTCAACCGCATCATCATTCTAATCGCAGACGATCGCCCTCTCCTGACAGAGAGATCCCATCCAACAGAACGCAGCAGCCCTCCAAGTTTGTTTCAAGTTTCATATCGGGCGATCCCTCAGCCTCCAAACGACATGCCACCTGATTACTTCTTTCATTAAGACTCTGTGTTCCTCGCCTTGACATGAATTCTAAAGACCATCATCAATTAAAAACTATATTAATGAAAAGGGCAGTACGAACCCAATCGTACCTTGCCCTCTGCCCTCCGCTCAACTTAGACGGGTATATCCCCATCGATACCGAATATCTCTGAAATGAGAGGACACAACTCCCAGATCATGCAGACTCGCAACCTATTCTGTCCAAAAAAAAAAAGAAAAAGAAAAAGAAAAAAAAGAAGAAAAAGATATGCCAAAGCTAAAAAAGAGCCCCCAAGTCCCCATCAAGTTTTGTGACAGCAACTTACACAGACCATGAAATGCAAAGCGGTATCTCCTCCAAAACATATATACACACACACACAATCTTCCTCCTCACCCAAAATACAAAAGAGAAAAACAAATGGCAACAACAATCCCCCTCCAAACATCATCAACTACCTATAAGGCTCAGCGGGCATCTCATACACATTCGATACCGGCCCACTGGTAAAGCCCATAACCGGCCTCCCATCCGCTTCCGCCGCAGTCGGAAACCTCGGCAACGCATCCTCCCCGCTCAGCTCAGCGCCATACGGCCTCCTCGCCTCACCGGGCCCCAACTCCGCAGCGCCGTACGCAGGCTCTGGCGTGACCGAAGGCGGCGACACGTAACCGCCACCGACGGGCGACTTGCGCGGATGATCAGGCGTACGGCTATCTCTGCTCGCAAGGGCAGCAGCGGCAGCCGCGCCAGCGCCGGGGTTAGGACCTACGGGGATCTCGCTCATGCCGGCGCCGAGGCCGTCGTCGACTACGTGGGGCTTGAGCTGGTGCTGCTTGTACAGGTAGGTCGCGATGCCGCCGATGATGAGGAGGCCGCCGACGCCGACGCCTACGCCGATGCCAATCTTTGCGCCGGTGGAGAGACCGCCGGAGTTGGATGAGGTGTTGGAGCCGCCGCCGCTGCCGCTGGAAGACCCACCATTGCCGTTATTATCGCCGTTGCCAATGTTGGAGCCGCCTGGGACGGTGCCGACGGTTTGGGCTGGGCCGGTGGTGACGGTGGTGGCTTTGATGATGATGGTGGACGTGATGGTGACGGTGGTTTTGGCGTTTTCGTAGCTCGTCGAGGTGATGACCGAAGTCGAGTGCGACTCCGACGTGGTCGTGGAAACAACGGTACTAGTAATGGTGTTGAAAACGGTCGTGACACCATCAACGGCGATGGTGACAGTCGTGTAAATGGTCTCCCTCTTCAACAAATGCACAAGCCCCGCCCTCCTCAACAACTCCAACCCATCTCCGCCCCTGAAGCCTCCGACGGGCGCAGTAATCTGCGCCGGAACCTCGGCACCATCGCCCGTCTTCGCAGGCACATGAAGCGCCGGCGTGGCTTCGGCAGCAGGAGCAGCGGCGAGGTTAATGTGGCGCTTCGCAGCCAGGGTGGAAGTGACGTAGACGGTGCTCGTGGCGGTCTCGACGTCGGACTTGGTGACTACCTCGGTGGAGATGTCAGTGACGGTGACGACGATGGTGCTGAAGACGGTGCGGAAGACGGTGGTCTGGGAGGTGACAGTGCTGTCGCTCCGGTCGGTGACGGTGATGGTGGAGGTCACGTCGCCATTGTTGTTGTCGGTGGGTTCGGGTGAGGAGGACTGTTGTTGGCGGGGGAGGTTGAGGGCCGAGGCTGCGGCGAGGAAGACCGTCAAGATGGCGGGCACGGAGAGGCGCATTGTTTCTGGGCCTCCCTTCTTGAGGGGTTTTGTTCGTGTTCTTTCGGTGGCAACTCCCTGGCGTCCCAAATTGGGGTTTTCGGTTTCGGCGCTCACCCAAGGTGCGGTGGGCGCTTGTTCATTTGTCGACCCGAGCTTCGCGAATGCACGAAATCCGGTGTGAAAAGACTGGAAGAAATGAGGAAGAGAAGGAAGAAGGAGGGGGGTGGGAAGGAGAGCGAAGTGAAGGTGGAAAAGAACCCCCCGGAATATTGTCTACGAATGCAGACTAGGACAGCTCCACAATGCACAATGGGGGACGGGCTTGTTGACAGGGATGGGATTGACGCCCAATACTGTCGATATAATTTTTTTGGCGAGCTCTCAGTGCTCGCTCTTCTGGTCTTCTGGGGTATTAAGTGAAAAGATCAAATCAATGAAAAGATCAAATATTGGTAGAAGGGCTCAAAACGCAAGACTCTCGAGGGAATTTCAGGCTTTGCTTTTTTCTCCAATTTTTTCTTTCCTTTTTTTTTTTCCTTTTCGTTTTCCACCGAAATAGGTTGGTGACCGAGGCCCCAAGAAACACGAGAAAAGACCCACGAGCAGGACCCTTTTTTAGTCCCGTTTGTTCCTGATGCTGGACCCCATATTGTGGATGTGTGGGATGTTGTGGATGGCGTGGGAGGCCAACCACGCCCCAAGGACAGGACAAGCAAAAAGCACTTTGCTCGCCATTACTTCGTACAAAGTAGCTGCTGCCGCCAGGCTTGCTGCTAGCAAGCGACCTACTTTCTAGTGCAGGTTTTGGCTGTGGCTTCACAATGTTCGGTGCCATGCGTGCTGTGGATACCAGTAGAGAAAGAGAAAGAGCGCGCTAGTCCCGTTGATGATGCTGTGCCTTTCCATTTTCTTGGAAGGCACTTGATACAAAGTACGAAAGTATTAATAGTGTACTTCCTCCTTCGTAGATTAATACGGCGTGACTTACGTGGTTGTGCATGGTAGTGAGCTGCTTCCTCCTTCGTACAGACCAGGAGTTGGCTGCTGCTGCCCTTTTTCCTCTGGTCGAGGTACGAACGGCAGCACCGACGAGAGCAGCAGGAGTGGGTGGGTATGATTACAGTGCATGTATCTGAATACATGTAGAATGCGGCAGTGTACCTTAGTACTTCGAATACAGATGGAACAAGACGTTTGCCGCCTGGCCTGGCGTGTTGTTGAGGGTCTCCCTGGAGATGGAGCGCACTTACGAAGTACTCTCCACTACATACGAAGTACGAGCAATAAAATAGTAGCGGATTGTTGCTTTTGGTGATCCCATCTCAATAGCGTCCGTGGCTGCCGAAAGTGGATGAAGGTACAATCTACTCTTCGGTCCCGCAAAGGTTTTATTGGATTACAAGTACTACTACTGGACCATCATCGAGTCTGACTTGATGTCCTCGCCTTGTACACCACAGCCAGTCCAGACATCGGCGCCACTAGTGGTCCCAGTGGTCCCTGGAAATGCTGCACAGCCCCCGTTAGAACGAATGGAGTCTCAGGAGAGACATTGACTTGGTCAATGCAATGGATTGAGCATCCATGACTTGCGATTATTTCGACACACAGAGAAATGTTTTGAACAGTCATAGGGGTCCAATGAGAGGGGAGAAAGAACATTGATCGAGCCTGGAAATGCGGCGACGGCAACGATGCTGACGGAGGTTGAACTTCGCTCCGTTGAAGCCCTCCAGTGCAGGCGAAACCTAGTACATGCCAAATATTTGATACATCAATATACCTGCCAACGATGATGTTGTCCCGCACTGCAGGCGCAACCCTTCTCAACTTGCAGCGCAACACATCACATGCGCACATGCTCTCACACCTGCAGCTTCCTTCCCGATATCGACCTTCAGCCGCAGAAAAAAGAAGGAACGGACATCTCCTTCACCAAAACCACCTGTCCCTGTCCCGTCTCTCGTATTTTCGGGGCCCTTCCCGTCCCTGTCCTACAAAGTCCGAAGCAAGACATTGACTCTGAGTCCACCCAATCCGCGCTCTCAAAAGTCATCGAGCGTCTTCGGTGCCAACGAGAACCCTTCCCCAGACCCCAACGCCCTCGCTCCCCCCAAATCAATGAGAATACCAAGTGAGCGAATTCAACGTCTGGCCCTATGGAAGTGCAGATTGACACAGTCTCTAGCTATTGGAGAGACTCTATCGAGTCCTTCACACCAGTATGTTCTAAGCCCCCTCCCTAAGGCGGAATAGTCCGTCCCACGAACTTGAGCCAAGACGCGCCCGTTCCGTCATCGAAGGGAAGAAGCTCCTGTTCATCATCTGAAGAGTGTCTCCCAAACCGAACCTCCACGATCTCACCTTTTGAACATCGCCCTTTTGGTTGGTAGCCTCAACACGATGCACTCCATGAATAACCACCGTACAAAAAGATGAAGAACAAAAGGAAAATTAGGAAGTAAACAGCAAGAAATCAAAGAAAAATGAGAAACAAGAAGAAGAGTTGCTCCCCCAAAACAAGGTCAACACACCCGATCGATTCCAAGGTGGCGTCCAAGCCCATCCCATCTGGGTTTAGATGGCAGCCACCATCGATATTTCCCATCTCCCTCGCATCGCTCCACCCGCCAGAACGAGGCTGGCTTAACACCTGCAGGCCGAGAATTAAATAAAGTTAAGCTTAATAGCTCAAAAAAGGATGTTGGAGTCCCAACATCCCAGTCCCAACATCCGTTGACTCTCCTCATGCTCGGCCGCTTTCTCGAGGATCCATCTCCGAAGTTTGTAATATGGGGGGGGGGTTCCCAAAATGCGACCTACAACATAAGATGGTGATGGTCGCGATAGTTCCACCATTCCTTTCTAGATTGGTTTGGCAGTGGTCATTTATTGATCATCAGATCTTTGCCCTTGGCACACCTACATCGTCTAACTAATTCCGGTGAAGGACATCGCCTCACCGGAGCGCAATGTCCGGCCGCAAATTAGCAACATCATGTAACACTCTGAACTCATACTCACATCCTGCGCTACTTCGTAAGTTTTGACAATCTCACAATTGGAAGATTCCGTAGATCTCCATCCTAGGAGGGAAATGTTACTAGGAAATAAAGAGAAGCTTATCGGCCGAAGCACTGCTAACTCCATCCTCGTTATTATTCTCCGACGCAAAATGCGGGGAGAGCATAATAACCCCCATATGTTCTTCAGGCC
Organism: Scedosporium aurantiacum; assembly: GCA_000812075.1. Classification (NCBI taxonomy): domain Eukaryota; kingdom Fungi; phylum Ascomycota; class Sordariomycetes; order Microascales; family Microascaceae; genus Scedosporium; species Scedosporium aurantiacum. Next base: position 65,794 of record JUDQ01000194.1, read on the forward strand.
GTCGTCCCTCCATTCGCATCTATCGAATGTTCTCCCATTTTTCCATACTTCCCCGTGGAGTTGAATGGGCGGTTGGATTTTAAGATGCGCAAGCCTTGTTTCGGATGTCGATCTTTTTTTGTAGATATTCATCTTCTCTTGCCGTATTATTATTACTCCCCCGTCAACATGATCAAGATGAACCGAAGAAGAATAACATGACAACCCCCTCCCCCCCCTATATTTTCATTTAACTTTCTAAACCTAATATCTTTTCTTTTCTT
>JUDQ01000195.1:0-10354 GCA_000812075.1 Scedosporium aurantiacum
ACTACCAGGCATTTCCCATCTCGAGTAAGCCCAATCCAATCCAAAAAAAAATAAACACATAAACACATAAACACAAAGCGGGCCAAAGGAAAACAGACACTAACAAGACCTAAAAACAGACCCCATCTCCTACCCCCAACAACAGTCCTCCAAGCGCACCTCCTCCGCCCCCTCTCCTCCTCCCAATCCCACCTCAACGCCAAGCTCCAAAACACCCAAGCCGACAACGAACGCCTCTTCGCAGAGATCCAGGCCCAGCGCGCCGAGATCGCAGAACTCGCTGACGCGCTCGAGCGCATTTGCGCCGACATCGACGCCGCGAATGACCTGTTGAGGGAGGTGATTGATGATGTGGCTGCTGAGGCGAGGGAGAGGGAGGTGGAGATGGCGGGGGCATAGAAGGGCGCTGTTGGGTGGCTCCTTTTTTTTATTTTTTATTTTTATTCTTTTTATTTTCGTTATATTTTTTTGTTGGCTCTCTACTGGGGCATTTGGGCATTTTTGGGTTCCCGTTTGCTTTCTTACTCAGGAACCAGTGGTTTCTGTTCTTGAAGAACTTAGTTGTCGACGGGCAAGCATGGGTGGTTTACGTGTCATGATTGTAAATAGTGCACGGCGTTTCGGACAGGTGGTGTTCGATAGGATGGGATCCATTGAAATCATATTCATGTACCAAGTACTTCAAGAGTTTCATTTACACAAAGACCTAAACGGTATGGCTTAGTGGAAATCAAAAAGTTGTAGGTCACCCTAATCTTTCGTTCCTCGTCCGCCGCAAGAAAGGTAACCCCTCCCGCCATATATACAACCAAAAAAAATATGCATCTGAAATGTCTTCCACCAAGCTGTATATGTACAACACCTAAAACTCCGCATGTATCGTATAATCAATGTTTTCCATGAACCCCCGCCAAAAGAAACCCCGCCATGATGCAGCCAATGTTGGTGTGAAGGAAACAAATAGAAAGGCTATGCGTTTAGAAAAGCAAGTCGACAAAGGAACCATGCAGCTGTCCGCCGTATAGACACTAGTGTATCCGAATTTATGAAACCCCGCCCGATGCATGAACATATGACGAATGGTGATGCTGATGATAGTGAGAATGAATCGTGAACTAGGCTCCGACGAACCTCTTCTCTTAGATCCGCCTGTTTTCCGTGTGGATGACATGCCATGGAGCAAGCATATCGATCTCTCCGTAATCTGGTGGCAATACCCGAACCATGCGCCCCGTCATCCAATCCACGAACCACTTCTTTCCTTTACTGATGATGTAATTGGATTTTCGAGGGCTGCGGAAGAGGAGGACCGAGTAGCACAGTCTAGCATAACGCATGTCATGCTCCGGACCCCAGTAGTGAGCGGGCGCCCACTTCCCGGAGAGATAGTCGATAGCCTCGTTGGGGTAAGAGGTGATTGAGAGGCGGCTCATGGGCTCTGGTCGGGACGGGCCGGTGTGAGCATGTTGGGCCACTCCGCCCTCCTGCCCGCCAATATTGTTCACACCATGGCCGCTATCAATACTGAAGGCATCAGCATCGTTAAGTTCGTCATCGTCCTCGATAGGCTCTTCGGTGCGAGTCTGCTGTGGTGAAAGTGGTTGCTCCGTGTCGTCGGCAGCATCGTTTTCCAGTAATATTGACGGTGCACGAGAGGGCGACTCGCCCCGAATCCAACGTATTCTCTGGATTCGAGGGATGCTTTGGTCACGGGGGAAATCTCGCTCGTCGATCGGTGCCGCAACATCGATGGCGGAGAAAAGAGACTCTAACCACTTCAAAAATGTACTCATTTCCACACACGATAGTAAAAACTGGTCGGCCTCTGCGCGTACTCGAATGACGTGCCGTCTTCTGCAAAAGATTGTCAGTCATCTATCATCTCCCCAGACATTGGAAGAGCCCTATGACTGCTCAAAATCACTGGTCCATCTGGCCGAAAAAAAAAAGAGAGAGGTGAAAGAAAGAAAGAAATTGAAAGGAGCAGATCGGGGTGATTCATACTTCTGATAGTCAAGGGCGATGCCAACATCCGCGTACTGCAAACTATAGCTCCTTTCAAGTTTGCCCCTTTTTATCCAAGGAGGGTTATCGGGCGATATTGCGGGCCCCCCTTTATTCCTTCCCCATCCCCAGTCCTTCTTTATGTCGTAGATATTCAAGGCCGTTCCTTGTAGAACGACGTAGACTGAATGCCAGCGACGATCCTCCGCCCTCTTAGTCGTGTTTTCTATCTCCATCTTTTTCTCGAAGACGCCCTCGCAATAGACCGAACACCAGTACTTGGGTAGTTCCTCGGTCCCTTCTTCGACAACACCCGGCTCTCCCGCCGGCGGCGGCGGGGAAGGTTGTAGCTCGCCAGTGTCGGGATCATAGGACGGGGGTTGAGAAGGTCGCCGAGGTGCTGAGGTGACGACTTGATGATAGAAGAGATCCTCGTCCATAGATAGTCGCCGCCGTCGAGGCGGCGCACCGGTAGGGCTAGAGTGTGACACATCGTCCAGGAAGGGATTTCTGGCCGCCATGGGGGCCACCGGCATATATACCCCCAAGAATAAGTCCGGGACCCACCGACTGGTCTTCCGCGCGCGTCAGTGTCTGCTGTTGTTTGGGGCTCCCGAAGATGCGGCTACCTTCTAGCGGCACCCTCAGATCCCCCTAGTGTTCCACAAAAAAAGAAACCACGTTGGACCGGGTATTATACCGACCCGCCCGTGCTAGTCATGATGGACGGAAGTACTTTTTCACAGTGACTGAGCCGTACTTTCGTAGTGTAAGGTCAACAGCGGCCGGGCAGCCGAAGTGAAAACTGGGGGCGTGTAGGCGCGGGTCAAGGAATGGGGCTGATGGGTGGTGGAGACGAGAAGTCTCAGAGCGGGTAGGGGGGTGTAGAAACAAGGAAGGCTAGGAAAAGTCTGATCAATAATACAGATGAAGGTGAGATCATCCGAGATCGACCACGGCAGTCGGCCGTGGAGTAGTAACAGGTGGGACCTCTCTGTAGTGTAGATCAAAGGAGGGGGGAGGTGAGGATAGCGAAAATGAGAATAGCATCCAGTGGCCGTTATGGAGTGGGAATAGTAGATGAGGCGGTTGAAAGAGGAAAGAGAGAAAGGTGACGGCCGGAGAAGTCGAGAGGTCCAGAGGTTCCAGTCGTCAGGCCAGTCTTACGAAGTACTTCGTAGTACGGCTAGTCCAGCTGCTGTGCTAATACGACGAGGCCGGTTTCAGTTTGTCCCTCAAGGTACGAGAGAACGGAGACCAGGAGACGTAAGGAGAGGAGATGAGCTGGTGAGGTTCTTTTGGCGACCGGCGACCCACAAGAATATGACCCGGCGGCGTGGAGAAACGCCAGTTGGTTGGGGTAGGATGGGGTCACAGAGGCACAACCGTCGTTTCTTTGTCCCTTGTTATTGTTACTGTTGCGGAAAGGCCGGGCGGAGGGTGGAAGAGAAGATGCAGCATCGAGGGCTTTAGAACGGTAATCAATGACAGATGGGGACATTAACGTTCATGGCCTACGAACATGGAGACCAGACGTATTAGGCGGTAGGAAAGTAGTAGCAGCGCGGATAATAAAAGCCGGAATGCTTGCGAAAAGAAGGCAACCGGAGAAAGTGGATCATGTAATGTACTTCGTAGTCGATAATCCTGTCAGATGGAGGCGGGTTGAGCTTGTATCAAACAAGTATAATACGGGAAAAGAACCGATGACGGTGGAATCTAGTTGCAAGGTGGCGAAACAAGCGTCTGAGAGGCAGAAGAGCCCCGTTTCCAAAAGAGAGTGTCGAAGAAGAAGAGGAAATCGTCAAAAACTGGTATTGTACAGTAACACTCGCAGCTCGACAGAATTGAAGGAAAGCGACACTGGCTGAGATGGCGATCGAATGTGATGTTAAACAGACACGGAGGGAAGGGGTCACGTTTGATGGCTTGGCTGACCATGGGGTAGTGAGTGAGTGGTGTGGCTGGAGCGTGAACAGAGGTGTGGGAAAATGGGATGGGGGAAAAGGTCAATGGCCTGGCCTGGCACTTCCCATCAAATCCACTGGTATCAGCGCTATTACCACTACAGTGTACACTACGATACAAGAAGGACCGCCACCTTCCCCGTCTAGAGTGCTACCAAGAGAGGCGTGCGAACACAATTCGGGGGAGGAGGGGGTGAGCGGAGAGAGTGGAGGTGAGGGCCGATGGGGAGGTTTGCAGAAGGACCCTAATCATTCCAGGTTAGGTAGGTGCATGAAATGGTACCTAGAGCAGCGTAAGGATGGGGAATCGGGCAGGTGCAGGGGGGAGGGGGGCGAAAGAAGACTCGAAAAATGGGAAGGAAAAAGGGTCAAGCACGCCCTTGGACAGGCAATCGGCGAGTGGCAGGTCGCAGACGAAAGTACCCTGTCGCCATGGCGTGGTACTTCCTGGGAGGAATAATAGGGTGTAACCGTCGTAATTTGGTGCCTGGTTTGGTGGTGGGTACAATCACTTCAAATCCTGTACCTCTAGGGCCGAGAATTCCCCGTCTCTATAAGAGGCGTTGTAAATCGGTGCGTTCTGCGAAATCCGAGTTCAGAAAGCGCGGTGTCTTCTACGAAGTATGACGCTCAATGATTCTGTATTTGGTATCAACGTCGCAAGGTGAGGAAATTGAAATGGAAAATAAAAAATTTACTGTCTCCAGAATAACTTCGTCTCCACTAGTCGAAACTTGTCAAACCGACGCCCAATGCGTGGATGACATCAATGCTCTGGCTCGGGTCCTCAAATGCCTGCAAGAATTTCTTACGAAGTACGAAGTAAACGAAGATCAAAAGTACCGCCATTGTTTTCAGAGGGGTCCCTTTGAGGACGGATTCGAGGTTGTGCCTGTACGAAATACGGATGCGGTACTTCGTACTTTGGTAGGGTCTGACAGGCTCCTTCGTACTATTATTACTCGTGCGACAAGTACGACTGTCAAAAAGTTCCTTGCCGACTAGGCTAGTAGCCCACCGATCATCCCCACTACGGAGGACATGTGTACGAAATACATCACCTGCCATACTCTTTCTACCCAGATTTAGGTATCGGTCACGGATCGCTGGCAAATCCCCCTTCGGTTTCAATACGGACACTTCCAAGGGAGGCTCCTGATTGGCCTTCAACCCGGATGTTGCGGCATGAGGATTAGATTTTCCTTTCATTTATTTGGTTAATATTACTATTTGATGGTACTTTTTGCGGACGCCTGCCGCAGAAATCCCTCCAGCGCAATGATGCAGGACTTTCATCCATTAAATGGCTTTTTGTTTCCCCAACAGCTGTTTCTGTTAATACCCGTTTACCAAGTTGTTAGGTTAGTGTCTGAAGGAATCAACAACCTTGCGGTGTATCGACCTGTAAGACGAAGAAACCTGCGTTTATGGGACTCACGGACGAACGCAGATCATCAATGGATCCGGTTTGCAACGCACTTCAGGCATTTTTTTCTTCTTCTTTTTTCGTGATTAAATGGATCTACTTTTATGATGGGACTACACTACACGCACCGTTGATCTTCAAGGGAGATGCTGATCTTTCCTTGCTGTACTTCGTAAGAAGTTGTGTATCCCACCTTCCATCAAATCATTCCCAGTTCCTACTTTTCATCTTTTCATATGTGTAATGTGTGGGATCGGAGTGTGAGCCGAGTTGAATTCGGTTACGCAGCAATTACGACGCTCAACTCCATCGCACCTTCAGTATAGACGAACAATGGTCACTTGCTCGACAGGGGCGACTTGCCATGTGGTTACTACAAAGTACGAAGTACACTACATTATAGCTGTTGGTCCAAGTTTTTCTGGTTTGAACTTTCCCTCATGAGACCTGCGCTTTCCTTTCGAGGAATATCTCCGGTTTGCTCGTGTAAGAATATGCTCGCGTCGTTCGGGCAAGAGCCCACAACCCACTTCTGGCTAGGTCCCTCCACGACACTATTGGTTTTTCTAGGTTTCAACCAGAAGGCGGTTCAAACAGTCCCTTCGACTGCCACAATCGCTTTTCCAAATTGGATCAATTGTGGCTGCGAGGGGCATTTAATGTGCCTTAATATCCTGCCCAACATCTCTGCATCCAAACCCTTGGCAGGGTGGTAAGGCGTTGACTCGTCCTGGCATTAACCTGGGGATGTCTTCAAGTTCCATGCCTCGGCAATGGTGACAGGTACACGACGAAGTAAATCGACTCGGGGCGGATTATTCTATCAACTCGCAAGCACATTCTAGACCACCTTATTATGTGCCGCGAGCTTACTCTTATGGCTCATGCAACAGGGCAGCTGTAGCCAAGACTCAAGCCTTACTTCGTACACTTTGCGCCAGATCTGAGAGACTGTCACAAAAGGGCAGGGTGCCAGATGCAGGGGACCACCCGGACGAGGCCTTGTCTTTTTCGATTCACCCGTCCGTCATCTACTGGGTACTCTGTCACCATCCAAACACTCGCGTCATTGTTCTCTGCGCTCTGCATTCTGTACAAAACACATTTTATCCGAGACTAATTCCTCCATGCAAAGTTAACAAGTTACACGACACGACTTTGTACACTAGGTCCCAAGCCCGCGGCCTCCGCGACTTGGCGCAAAAACACAGAGCCATTCGGGCGGCGACTTTCCGTCCATGTCGACTGCATGTCCTCATTTGGGTAAAGACATCAAAGGCTCGGAGACTAATTGCGAATTAGTGTACGGCGCCATGCGGGAGTGGGACGGAGTAATACGGTGCTGGCTAGCCTGCTTTAAAGCAGCATCCTGTCCTGTCCAAAAGAGCAAGTACTTATTATGTGTACGAACTATGAAGTTGGCCCTGGCTGGCTGCGACTCAGACTCCCAGCAAATCATCCTTCCCCGTTCCGTTGACCGCATGCAAAAAGAGCGGAAATGACGGCGGAATGGCTGGGGTGAACGGCATCTTGGATCCGTCCCTCCATCCCTCCACTGCCCACCACTCTTGTCTGGGGATGACCATTTGCAGCATGAGGTGGGCCAGTCATCGCAGCCTATCCAACCCTGGATCATACTTTTCTCTGTGGCTCCACGACATGAGCATGGGGCACTTAGGCTCAACAATGAAGGCTGTTGTCTCTCGTGGCAGAGATTGACACACCACTGCCCTACTTCGTACACTAGATTGCATTGTCAATTTCTGCCCCGCTCATTGTTCTATAGTGGTTCATTGATGTCACCAAAGTTCCTTTGTCAGAGCGATCCTCGGAAATGGGGGGAATTTTGAGTCGAAATTTAGACCATTTCAACCCTTCGGCCTGTTGGTCCTTGCCTTTTATTGCCCCAGCACTTTATTACGCCGCCTAGGAGGACCTTTTGTCGCTCTCCTGGAGCCACTGATCTATTTCCCTCAAAGTGGGCCTCAATTTTTGTTAATTCGTTTTTGCTTCCCCATGAGCCTTCTGGATTCCTTTTGACTTGGTTTGGTTCTGTCAGCGAACCTGCTTCCGTCGTTGTCGATGTGGTATTTCAATTACGGCATGAAGATTGACTCGATCGGTTGTTGGTCGATCACATCTTGCGCTGATCTATGAAGTAGTCCTTCACCACCCTCGTTGGTGCTTAATCTAGCATGCCATTTGTAGATTGATTAGTTTTCAGCCAAACTTAGACTTGGCTTTGGGCTGACGAGGCGATCGAAATCTTCGCCAACCTATCCGTCTTGGCTACGGGATGTCCCCGAGCGATCGGGTTGGAATGTTTCTCGCAGAGGTTTCATCACAAAACGCAGGGCCTTGGCTTTTTCAGCTCCTCCGGTCGCCAAGGTTTCTTCGGAGCCGACCACGCTACAAACCCCTTCCTCAGAATGGATAGTTTTGCGTCTTGGCTCTTTTTGGTGGCTTATTTCTATAAATACATCCCATGCAGAGAGAGCGCGAGAGAGGGAGAGAGGGAGAGAGAGGTCCTGAGGCGAGACAACAAAGAACCACACCGAATTGCCTTCCGGAAATTAGCTTGCCTCTCTTGACATCCTCGAATACTACAGCAAACCCCGCCTGCGGCATGACCGAGAGAGGAATGGAACCTCCACTCGATTATGAAAGCGTGCTCCTACTGAAGTGATGTTCACGGAGTCAAAAGGGCGCTCTGATTGTACGAACTATGGGCATGGAGTCCTACATTGTGGGTGACGAAGCCAGGCAGCCTGCCCCGTGCCGTTTCTTCCGCCCTCAAGGTTCTTCCCCCCCGTCCCCGTTTGGAAGGTCTTACTGCATCCTGTCACGACCAACCCCAGACTGCCCGAGAACGTTACATGTGAACCACCAAAAGGGATCTCGCCGAGTTGGTCACCCAGAACACTCAATAATAGCAAAAAACAGGCCCGATCTCGGGGAGGGCTTTGAAGGGATGAAGGAATCATGGAATACAACCCCCCCATTCCCCCAGGAGGCCTGGCCACACCCTGCACCCCCATGTTTTTTTTTTCCCTCAACTCATCCCTGAACTCGGAGAGAATCACACGTGGAAAGATCCTCTTGGGAATCTCGGCTTACCCTCGTACTTCGTAAATGCGTACTTCCCACACACCCCGCAATTAACATGCAACGCCCTCTCGTCTTACGAAAAGAAGAAAGAGTTTCAAAGTCCTTGGATGGGTGGGAATGGGGAATGGGGAATGGAAGATCTTGAGAAGTTCCCGAGGAGAAAACGGGTCCTTTTGTGCCTTTTCCTTGCAAAAAATCCTGGCCATCTCGCTCTCGCTCTCGCTCTCCTACACGAATCGGGGACATCGTCCGTTCGAGTGTTGGGGATGAACAAAGACGCTGATCAAGCTGTCTCGACTCACACCTTGCCATTCTGCTTCTCCGGGAACAATTGTCTCGACAAGGTAAACGTGACATCAAGTCCATCATCGGGGCCGAAGAGGTGTCCGGTCCGTTGACAACTCCCTAAAACATCAACCTTGAATCATCACAGTAACAACACACATCTCACAGAGAGATCCTCAGGATTCTCATCTCAGATTTTGAGACTGTTTGATTATGTCCGCTTCCAAAGCTTCATGCTCCTAGCCCTGTATCAACTATCTAAAGTTCCTATTTTACATGTTCTTCCCCTTTGCTTCTTCTTCTTTTTCCCCTTCCCCTGCGCCGTCCGTATCCCACCCTCACCAAAAGGGATATTATTTCCACCAACATCCGTCCATCCACATCATTGCTGTGTAAAAAGAGAAATCTTGGAAAAAAAAAGAGCATTCGACATCCGCCAGCTTTTCGCTTCCTCGCCCATTTTGACTCCCAAGCCTTGATGATCAGAAAAAATCAAAGGGACAAAATCCAGAGAAAAAAAAAGAAAACAAACTTCATGCCATGAAATTCATCTCGTGGCATCCTAACCCCCTCCGAGGTAAAGGCTAGAAGGTAAAAGAATAAGAACAAGGGAGAAATGGGCTCGAGAACAACGCAAACAGTTAAAGGAATAAATATGTAACAGAAGCTTAAGTCTAAGAAAGTTAGACCAAACGCCGCCATGATGTGTCAGATGCTGTTTTCGTTCTCGATGCTAGAAGGCAGACTACGAACCAACTCGCAGCCCCTCCTTCTCGTCTACCTAGAGTGAGACATGTGGTAAGATTAAGCAGGTATAAAAAAGGGTTGTATGTTGTGAAGAGCATTACACTCTTCCAAGTTTGTGTGTTCGGTAGGGGACTCTCGACCTCGATTAGTATTGATGGTAGTGGTGATTGATGGTGGTGGTGGTAGGTGGGGTGTGCGAGAAAGAAAGAGGTCGAGAGTCGTCTCCCAGAGCCTTCTTCGAGCCTCGATAATAGGCTCTCAGCTACGAGGAGCTATTGAACCCTTGGGGTCTAGCCAGTCAACTCAAGCATTGGCCGACTGCGAAGGGCCCTTTCCTCGAGCAGCGGCTCCACCACGACCCCTAGTCTGCGAGCCGAAGGGAGCCTTAGGTCCGCCCTGGCTGCCAGAGCGGCTGCCATCGTAGCGACCACGTCCCCTGCCGGAGGCACTGCCACGGTTAGCCGCGTACTGGGCACCGCCGTAAGCAGTCGACTTGGGCCTGCGCTGTTCGACGACGATGTTCTCGCCGTTGACGACGTGAGGGTTAGCCGCAACGGCCGCCTTATAGCCCTCGGGGGTGGCGAACTCGACAAAGGCGCAGTTCTGAAGGAAGAACGAAAGTTAGCACGCCTAAATTATATCATGTAGGGTATAACCGCAACAACATGGTATGAAACACAAAACTCACCTTATCGCGGTTGATGTCGAAGTAGGTGAGAGAGCCATAGCGAGTGAGAGCAGCCTTCAACTCGCTATCCTGAACCTTCTCAGTCACATACTTGACGTAGCCAAGAGTACCCTTGTCCTCAGACTGGGC